>CM060340.1:44051246-44053746 GCA_030674155.1 Stramonita haemastoma
ACATGAGAGAAGACGCAACAGAGATCTTTTTCCATGCTTCACGATCCTGTGTGGCTAGTAGGAGGTGTTGTAGGGGTTGGGCGGTCCAGTCTTTGATGTTGTCAACCCATGATTTCTTTTGGCGGCCTCTTCTTCTCTTGCCCTCGACTGTTCCTTGCAGGATGGTTTTTGCTAGGGTGTTGTGTCTTGTGGTGTGACCAAACCACATCAGCTTTCTCCTCTTTATGGTGGAGAGCAAAGGCTCTTGGGGGCCCACACGCTTTTTGATTTCTTCTTTCACATAGTTATTGGTCTTGTGTTCTTTGTATGATATTTTGAGGAGTCTTCTGTGGCACTTGTTCTCGAATGCTTGGATTCTCCTCTCTAACTCTGCTGTCAGAGTCCATGATTCACAGCCATATAGGAGGATAGATATCACGAGGGATTTGTAAAGGTGGTATTTGGTGCAGAAGCTGATGTTGTTGCTTCTGATGATCTTCTCGAGTCTGACTAGAGCAGATGTTGCTGTTGCAATGCGAGCTTTCACTTCATTGTTTGATGTGCCATCTTTTGTTAGGATGGAGCCTAAGTATTTGAATTGGCTCACCTCTTCTAGTGTTTCTCCATTCATCTTTATTTCCGTGATGTCATTTCTCGCGCTGTTGACCATGATCTTTGATTTCTCTGTACTGACCTCCATGCCGTATGCGCTCGCTCGATCTGTTAAATTGTCTGTGAGGATTTGCAGTTCTTGTTTGCTGCTGCCCATGAGGTCAATGTCATCTGGAAATCTGAGGTTGCAAAGGGGTCTTCCACCAATGGAGATGGAAGTGTGGTGGTTTTGCAGTGTCTCTGTCATGATGTTTTCGAGGAAGAGGTTGAAGAGTACAGGTGAGAGAAGGCAGCCCTGGCGAACCCCAACCGTAGTCTTGAAGAACTCGCCCACGTGATTGTTCATGAAAACTGCACTTTTTGCGTTCTCGTACAGAGCCTTGATGACTTCAATTAGGCAGCTGTCAATGTTGAAGTGCCTGAGTACTTGCCAGAGGCCGTCATGCCATACCCTGTCAAAGGCCTTTTTGAAGTCTATGAAATTGTGGTACAAGTCTTTTTGGTGTTGGAGATGCTTCTCTATCAGAATTCTCAGATTGAAAATTTGTTCCATTGTGCTGCGTTTTGTTCTAAAGCCCGCTTGTTCTTCTGCCAGGGTTTTTCCGCTTGGTTTTTCAGTCTGTTGAGGACTACCTGCAGCATGATCTTGCTAGGATGACTTATGAGACTGATGGTTCTGTAGTTCTGGCATTTCTTGAGGTTTCCTTTCTTTGGCAGGGGTATTACAAGAGACTGTCCATTCTTTTGGCTATTCTTTGGTGTCGTGGATCTTCTGACAAAGTTATATATATATATATATATATATATATATATATATATATATATATATATATATATATATATAATATATATATATACATATATATATATGTGTATACAATATATATGTGTATATATATACACACACACACATATATATATATATAGATATATAATATATATAGATATATATATTAGATATATATATATATATATAATACAAATACAGCGGCATGAAAAATGAGAAATTTATCATAACTGAGAGATAAACAGAAGAAAACCCTGAACGGATTGAGCAAAAATAGCAAAACAGATGAATACACTTTGACTTTGAAGTTAGTATGAAATCATTGAGGTGAGAGCAGACGACACGGGGAGTAAAGAGCAGAAACAGACAGGGATGGAGACACAAACTGACACAGAGAGCACAAGCCGACAAAGAGACATGTACAAAAACAGTTACACCCCCTCCCCCCCCCCCCACACCACACACACACACACACCTAGGCTATATACACAAAAGACACAGGCTTATAGCTAGTCAGCTAAAATCAATGGTAACAAACACAAAAACAAGGGAGACAATGGCAGCAAAACACAGACAACAAACTAATCATCCTCTTGTAGGAGTGATTTTCACTGGCTGATACATCTCCTCTCTCCTCAAAGATCGATTTTCCTTTTCGCCCGATGATCCTTCTACTGCTGCTGCTTTGTCCGTTTCTCGTGTTGGCACAATCACACTCACTTGACATTTCCTTGCAGTACAAACCGTTATCGATTCCACACGTCGTTCTGCTTGTGCTAGTGTCGCTTTAACTAGCAGGAAGGGACTTCTTTTTGATCCTGATTTTTTTTTTTATCTTATTCCTGCAACCAGCGATATTTGCAGAAACAACTATCAAAGTACAGATTATTTGTAAACTGTTTTGTTTTGTTTTTACAGCTTTTTTTAAAACTTCATCGTTTCACATAGATCTAGAACGCTACTTTTCCTACGTCATTGTTTAATACCGTCACAGTTACTTTGAACTAACACTTCTTGTCGATGTACACTGCTATCAATGAACCTTTTGTATTCTAAACATTGCTTTCTGTACCCCGAAGGAGACAGTTAAGGGGGTGGAGGTGGGGGACACAATGTCAAACA
>CM060340.1:44058746-44065033 GCA_030674155.1 Stramonita haemastoma
CCCCCCCTTTTTTTTCCCCCTTTTTTTTTCCCCTTTTTTTTTTTTTTAATTTTTCTTTTTTTCCCCTTTCTTTTTTCTTTTTTTCCCTTTTTTTCTTTTTTTTTTTTTTTTTTTTTCCCCCCCCCCTTTTTTTTTTTTTTCCCCCCCTTTTTTCTTTTTTTTTTTTTTTCCCCCCCAAAAAAAAACCCCCCAAAAAAAAAAAAAACCCCCCTTTTAAAAAAACCCCCCCCCCAAAAAAACCCCCCCCCCTTTCCCCCCCCCCCCCCCCTTTTTTTTCCCCCCCCCCTTTTTTTTCCCCCCCCCCCCCCTTTTCCCCTTTTTTTTTAAAAATTTTCCCCTTTTTTTTCCCCTTTTTTAACCCCCCCCCCTTTTTTTTTTTTTTTTTTTCCCCCCCCTTTTTTTGTTTTTTTTTTTTTTTTTTTTTTTTCCCCCCCCCCCCTTCCCCCCCCCCCCCCTTTTTTTTTTTTTCCCCCCCCCCCTCCCCCCCCCCTTTTTTTTTTTCCCCCTTTCCTCCCTCTCCCCCTCTCCCCCCCTTTCCCCCCCTTTTCCCCCTCCCCCCCTTTTTCCTCCCCCTTTCCCCCCCTTTTTCTCTTTTTTCCCCCTCTCCTCTCTTTTCCCCCCCCCCTTCCCCCCCCCCCCCCCTTCTTTTCCCCCTTTCCCTCCCCCCCTTCCTCCCCCTTCTTCCCCCCCTCTCCCCCCCCCCCTTTTCCCCCTTCCCCCCCCCCCTTCCCCCCCCCTCCCCCTTTTCCCTCTCTCACCCCCCCCCCCCTTTTCTTTTTTCTCCCCCCCCCCTCTCTCTCCCTCTCTCCCCCCTTTTTTTTCCCCCCCCCCCCCCCCCCCCCGGGTTCTCTTTTTAAATTTCCCCCTTTTTTTTTTTTCCCTTTTTTTTCCCCCCCTTTCTTTTTCTTTTTTTTTTCTTTTTTTTTTTTTCCCCCCCCTTTTTTCCCCCCCCCCCCGGGCCCCCCCTTCTTTTTTTTCCCCCCCCTTTTTCCCCCCCTTCCCTCCCCCCCCCCCCTTTTTTTTCCCCCTCCCCCCCCCTCTTCCCCCCTTCTTTCCCCTTTCCCTCCCCCCTTCTCCCCCCCCCCCCTCGTTTCCCCCCTTTCCCCCCTCTTTCCCTCCCCCTCCTCTCTCCTCCCCCCCCCCCCTTCCCTTTTCCCCCCCCCCCCCCCCCCTTCCCCCCCTTCCCCTCCCCCCCCCCCCCCCCTTTTTTTCCTTTCTCCCTCCCCTCCCCCGCCCCCCCCTCCCCCTTTCCCTCCCCCCCCCCCCTTTTTTTTTCAAAAATTTTTTTTTTAAAAAATTTTTTTTCCCCCCCCTTTTAATCCCCCTTTCTCCCCTCTCCCCCTCCCCCCCTTTTTCCCCCCTCTCCCCCCCAATTTTTTTTCCCTTTTTTTTTTTTTTTTTCCCCCCCCCTTTTTTTCGGGTTTTTTCCTGTTTTCCCCTTTTTTTTTTTTTCCCCCTTTTTCCCTTTTTCCCTCTTTTTCCTTTTCCCTCCCCCCCCCCCCCCCCCCCCCCTTTTTTTTTTTTTTTTTCCCCCCTCTCTCCCTTTCTCCCCCCCCCCCCCCTCTCCCCCTCCCCTCTCTTTTTTTTTCCCCCCCCCTTTTTTTAAAGGGTTTTTTTTTTTTTCCCAAAAATTTTGGGTTTTTTGGGTTTTTTTTTTTTTTTTTTTTTTTTTTTTTTTTTTTTTCCAATTTTTTTAAAAAAGGGGGGGGGGGAAAAAAAAACCCCGGGAATTTTTTTTTTTTTAAAAAATTTTTTTTTCCCCCCCCCCCCCCTTTTTTTTTCCCTTTTTTTCCCCCCCTTTCCCCCCTGTTTTTTTTTTTTTTTTTTTTTTTTCTATCGGGTTTTTTTTCCCCTTTTTTTTTTTTTTTTTCCCTCTCTCTCCCCTCCCCCCCTTTTTTCCTCCCCCCTTTTTTTTTTCCCCCCCCAATTTCCTCCCACCCCCCCTTTCCCCCCCCCTTTTTTTTTTTTTTTTAAAAAAAAACCCAAAACCCCTTAAAAAAAATTTGGGGGGGGGGGGGAAAAAAACACACACCAGTTTTCTTTTTAAAAAAAAAAAAAATTTGGAAAAAAAAAAAAAAAGGGGGGGGGGGAAAAAAGGAGGGAAAAAAAGGGGGGGGAAAAAAAAAAAGGGGGGAAAAAAAAAAAAAAAAAAAGGGGGGGGGGGGAAAAAAGAAACCGGGGGGAAAAAAAAAAAACACCCCAAAAAAAAACCCCCAACCCCCAAAACCCCCCCCCCCCCCCCAAAAAAAAAAAAAAAAAAAAAAACCCCACACACACCGGCCCCCACACAACACAAAAAAAAAAGGGCCCAAAAACCCCAAAAACAAAACCCCCCCCCCCACCCAAAAAAAAAGGCCCCGGGGGAAAAAAAAAAAAAGGGGAAAAGAAGGGAAAGGGAAAAAAAGGAAAAAAAAAAAAAAACCCCCCCCCCAAAAAAAAAAAAAAAAAAAAAAAAAAGGAAAAAAAAAAGGAAAAAAAAAAAAACAAAAAAACCCAAAAAAATACCCCGGGGGGGGGAAAAAAAAAAAAGGGGGGGGGAAAAAAAAAAAAAAGAGGGGGGGCCCCCCCACAAAAAAAAAAGGGGGGGCCCCCAAAAACCCCAAAAGGAAAAAAAAAAAAAAAAACCCCAAAAAAAAACAAACAAAACCAAAACCCCCCCCCCCAAAAAAAACAAGAAAACCCAAAAAAAAAACCCCCCCAAGGAAAAAAAAAAAAAACCCCCCCCAAAAAAAACCCCCCCCCCAAAAAAAAAACAACCCACACCACCCACAAAAAACCCCCCACACACACACACACACACAAAAAAAAACCCCCCCCCACAAAAAAACCCAAAAAAAAAAAAAAAAAAAAAAAAAAAAAAAAAAAAAATTTTAAAATAAAAAAAAAAAAAAAAAAAAAAAAAAAAAAAGAAAAAAAAAAAAAAAAAAAAATTTTGGGGAAAAAAAAAAAAAAAAAAATTTTTTTTTTTTTTAAAAAACCCCAAAAAAAAACCCAAAAAAAAAAAAAAAAAGGGAAAAGGGAAAAAAAAAGGAAAAAAAAAACCAAAAAAAAAAAAAAAACCCCAAAAAAAAAAAGGGCCCCGACCCAAAACCAAACCCCCCCCCCCCAAAAAAAAAAAAATTTAAAAAAACCCCCAAAAAAACCAAAAAAACCCCCCTTTTAAAAAAAAAAAACCCCCCCCCCCCAAAAATTTTTAAAAACCCCCAAAAGGGGGGCCCCCAAAAAAAAAGGGGGGAAAAAAAAAAAAGGGGGAAAAAAAAAAAAAAAAAAAAGGGGGAAAAAAAGGGGAAAAAACCCCCCCCAAACCCAAAAACCCCCCCCAAAAAAAAAAAAAAACAACCCCCAAAAAAAAAAAAAAAAAAAATTAAAATTTTTAAAAAAAAAAAAAAACCCTTTTAAAAAAATTCCCCAAAAAAACCCCCAAATTCCCCCCCCCCCTTACCCCCCCCCCCCCACCTCCCCCCACGGGTTTTTAAACCCCCCAAAACCCCCCCAAAAAAACAACGACACACAAAAACCAAGAAAGACAAACAAACAAAAAAAAAAACAAACAGACGACGGGAACCCCCGAACAAAAACCAAGAACACTTGGGCAAATTGTGAGAAAAAAAAGAGAGCAGACAAAAGAAAAAAAAAGAAAAAAACAAGGGAGAAAAAAAGAACAAAATAAAACAAGCGAGAGAGAGTTGGGTTTGGGGGGAAAAAAGCGGGTAGGAGGGGAGGGGCGAGAAAGGAGGAGGGAAGGGGAAAAGAGAGAGAGGAGAGAAAAAAGGAGAGAGAGAGAAAAAAGAGAAGAGAGAGAGAGAGAGAGAGAGAAGAAAAAGACAGACAGACAGACAACAGACAGACAGACAACAGACAAACAGGAAAAAGAAAACAGCAGGAACAGAAAGAAGACAACAGAGACAGTCAGAGAAGAGAGGGGGGGGGGGGGAGAAAAAACAAAGAACTAACGGGGAACAGTATTGCAGAAGTTGATTCTTATGGCTATGTAAAAAACTAAATCAGCCCTGGGTCTAAAGCATTTGAGCCATTATCCCACCTACTCACCCCACAACCACGTACAAAAAACTACGTACGTAGGTACGTAAAAACCCACAACCACCAAAACCCAAAAAAACACACACAACAACACACCCACACACACACACACACACACCCAAAAAAACACACACACAAAGGAATAGATACCCAAAAAGGGGCTACACACAACACTTGAAAATAGCAATAAGGGTTATTACATTATCCTCGTAAGAAGAATGAAAAAATAAAACTAATAATAAAATAATAATAATAATAAAAAAAATAAAAAAAAATAATAAAAAAAATAATAATAAAAATAAAAATAAAATAAAAAATTTAAAAATTAAAAACACACAACACGCACCCCACATACACACACATAATTTTTCTCTGAAACTATCCGGCCGTAACACCACGTAAAACACACCCAACCACGAAGCACGCCCCACCCCCACGAAACCCCCCAAACCCCCCCAAAACAAACCCTCACCCCAAAAAACACACACAACCAACAAAAACAAAACACCAACCCCCACATCCACAAAAACCACACTACAACCCCCTAACACCAAACCCTTACACAAACACACACCCAAACACACACACCCCCACACACCACACACACACACACACCAACACACCCACCACCCCCACACACACCCCCACACACACAACACTGAAGGGTCAATAAAATCAGACGCACACATTTTTTTGTTTTTTCTGCCGGGCAGCAATAAAACAAACTGACCCCAAAAAAGTTGTTTTGGGGCCAAAAGGGCCATGTGCAAAAAAAATTTATTTGGGGTTTTATTTCCTCCTCTCTCCTCCTCCTTATTCCTCTCTCTCTCCCTTCCCCCTTTTCCTCCTTCTCACTCTCCTCCCCCTCTCTCCTCCCTCTCCCCCTCTTCTTTTCTCCTCCTTCTCCTCTCTTCTCCTTTCCTTCTCCCCTCTCTCTCTCTCCTCCCCAAACTGCCGAGCTCACTCTGATGTAACTGCGATTCTGTGTTTTTTCTGAATTTGGGATTGTTTCCTTTTTTCCGACATTTCTCTGTACTGTCATCACCGATAAACTACGCTTCTATCCCCCCAGCCTAGTTAGTTTTTCGGGAAGGCTGGGTAAAAGTATCGGGGATTTTTAAAAAAACGAACGATCTCGTGTTAATGCACCAATTCTGGCGTTTTTTTTAAAAAAAAAAGAAGAAAAAGGGGAAAAAAAAACCTATATGTGATAAGAGAGGAGGGGGAGGAGGAAGAGGAGGAGGAAGAGGAGCTGCACAAACAACAGATTCAATCCAATCAATTCTTTATCCAGATTTTTTTTTAAACATTGCTGCTTCATGGGATGTAAAATAGTTTTTTGGAATACCTGCAACTGCAAATTTAAAAACACCAAACCTTAGGTCAAAATATCGGGAAAATTTAATTGTGTGAGTACGTTCGAATTTGCTAGAAAACCATAGTTGTTTTGATTTCTTGTGTGATGTATAGGTCGAATGCAATCGCTTTTATTTGTTTTACAAGATATCGCTATAAAAATTCCATGTTTTTATTATAATTATTATTAAAATTTTTTAAAATTATTATTTTTAAAAATTATTATTATTATTAATAATATTAATTTTCAGCTCACACAAGCCCTAACAAGCCGGCTCATCTTCGTTTGCACTTTTATTTCCGCATAAAATATGCACTTAACGACCTGGTCTTCAAGCTGTAAAATTTCGCTAGGTTGTTAAAATGGAAGTATCCAGGGGGGGAAAAAATAGTAAACTGAACAGGGCAGCAGGTCACCAGTTTTCCCCGGGGGCGCCCCGACGAATTTTACGGGAGACAAGTGAGCCAAATTAAGCACTGGGGCGCGCGTGAATGACTTAATTTTGTAAAGGGGCAGTGGCAACTAAACCATACAACGAGAAGAAGAAAAGAAGAAAAAGAAGAAAAAAGAAAAAAAAAAGAAGAAGAAGAAGAAGAAGAAGAAAAGAAGAAGAAAAGAAGAAAAAGAAAACCAAAAACAACCCCAAAAACAAAACAACAACAACAACAACAGCAACAACACAACAACAACAACAAAAAAAACACCAACAACAACCCAAAAACACCAACAAAAAGGTTTTCAATAAACTACTTTTCATTTTTTTTTTTGTCTACTTTTCCGCCCCCTTTTTAGAGGAAAAGTCATTATCAATATCGGATGGATGGATAGATGGATGGATGGAACGGACAACGGACGGGCGGATGGTGGGATGATGGATGGAAAGGGTGGG
>CM060340.1:44065133-44070133 GCA_030674155.1 Stramonita haemastoma
GAGAGGAGGGGGAAAGGGAGAGAGAGGGGGGGGGGGGGGAGAGGGGGGAAAAGGGGAGAGAAGAGGAAAAAAGGAGAGAGAGAGAGAGAAGAGGAGAGAAGGGGGAAGGAGAGAAGAGGGGGAGGGAGGGATAGGGGGGTGGGAAGAGACAGACGACAGACAGAACAGAGAACAGACAACAACAGACAGACAGACAGACAGAGAGACAGACAGAGAGAGGCATAGAGAGACAGCTACAAATAAAAACAAGGAGAGAGAGAGGGGGGGGGGAAAAGACAGAGAACAGAAGAGACAGAGAGAGAGAGGGAGGGAGGGATGAGTGAAAAACAAGACCAGAGAGACAGAGACACAGAAGGCCAAGAGAAACAAAAAGACATTGAACAAGAGAGAAAAATAGAGAAAGATGGAAAGAGAGAAAGACAGAGAGACAGAGAGAGAGAGACAAAGACAGAGAGAGGGGGTGGAGGGAGACAGAAAAAGAAGGAAAGAGAGAAAAGAGGATAGGGAGAAGACACAGACAGACAGAATGTCAAACAGACAGCAAGGAAACCCACAACAGACAAAGGCAGGGAAAACAGAAAAAAAAGAATTTGATACGCATACATAGACTTCTTTACAAATACCCATCCGATCAAAGGTCACAGTAGGAGATATACCACACATAATCACAAAAACAGACGCGTGGACAAACAAAAAACACACACAATAACACACACTAAGAAAAGACACAGACCAAAAGACACAGACACAGACACCACAAAACACACACATAACCACTACACAACACAAAATATAATATAAAATATATATATTATATATATAATAATAAATATATATATATAATATAATATATATAAACATACAACATACATACATACATACATACATACAAAACATACATACATCATACATACATAAAATACATAAAATTAATATACACCTCTACACATACACACTACACCCTCCAACCCCCTCCCCCCCACACACACACAAACGACCCACCTCAAAAAACCACACACACACACACCATACACACACACACAACACACACACACACACACACACAAAACACACACACACACACACACAACACACACACACAAACACATGTAAACAAAACACTGATTTGCTTCCAGACTCTTCGTTTCTTTGTTGATGGACTGCTCTTTGCCACCCTGTGGTTGGCTAATAGAATAAGGCCTCTGTCACTGCCCAGCTTCATCAGTGGCTTGATGGACTCATCAAAACGAAGCAAAAAGGGAGGGATGGACAGGGAATGGATGATGACCAAAAGGATGATGGGTCCATTGGTGGTCTGGTTAGTTGGTCAGTCCACTGAGCCAATTGGTGTCATCAGCTATGACGATAGTTCTGATTCATGGGCTGATTAGTTAATTGAATGATGTAGCGACAAGTTGTGACAAAGGAGCTTTTATCTTGCCTGTCTAAAACAACAATGATAAGCAACGATAGTAGATAGATAGATAGAATAGATAGATAGATAGATAGATAGATAGATAGATAGGTAGATAGGTAGGTAGGTAGGTAGGTAGGTAGATAGATAGATAGATAGATAGATAGATAGATAGATAGATAGATAGATAGATAGATAGATAGAGAGACAGAGAGACAGAGAGACAGAGAGATAGAGAGACAGAGAGATAGAGAGAGAGAGAATAGATAGATAGATATGTAGATAGATAGATTGATAGATAGATAGATAGATAGTATAGATAGATAGATAGATAGATAGATAGATAGATAGATAGATAGATAGATAGATAGATAGATAGATAGAGATAGAGAGATAAATAGAGAGATAGAGAGATAGATAGAGAGATAGAGAGATAGATAGAGAGATAGACAGATAGATAGATAGATAGATAGATAATAGATAGATAGATAGATAGATAGATAGATAGATAGATAGATAGAGAGAGAGAGAGGAGAGAGAGATAGACAGACAGACAGAACAGACAGACAGACAGTCAGTCAGTCAGTCAGACAGACACACACACAGACACACACACACACACACACACACAGACACACAGACAGACACTCAGACAGACACACAGACAGACACACAGACAGGCACACAGACATAGACACAGAGAAAGACAGACAGAGAGAGAAACAACGAGAGAGACAAAATGATCAAACCAGAGACACCTCTAGGCATTAATCCAGGGATAAGGGGAGGGAATCATCTTGACAGAGACGTTGACGCGCATACAGTAAGACAGACAAAGATGTGCACATGCGTCTGCGCATCTACACGTAAACACCAAAACAAAAAACTACAGCTAAACACAGAAAGACGTGTGCACAGACAGACAGGCACCCAGACACACAGGTAGCAGGTAGAATTCAATAGATACCCCAGACAAACAAAGTACAGGGACAAAAGAGCGGCATAAAAAAAAAACGCAATAATCCTATACTACAGCGGGAACCAGCCTTACTGGCAGATCTTCACGATGCCTAAAGCTAAGGATGGATTTTCTTCAGCACAGATCCTCCTCACACACTTGTTGCCTTGTGTCCACCTTCTCAGCTTTTCCATTTCTGTCCCGCTAACTTGACATTTTGCTTCAGATAAATCTGCCATCCGTTAACTCTGACAGATTTTTTGGATGTTGTACTGACGATGAACTGGCGGCAAAGTTTGTTTCTTTTTTGTTCTTACTTTCCTCCAAGTTGGGTTGTTGTTTTTCAAAGAATGCCCTCTAAAAATGTGAAAGTAAACTTCTGTAGTCATAAACCGTTCTCTAAAAAAAATGATAAGCAGAGTAGCGCAGAGTGTATGATGTGCTGATTGAGTATGGTTGCTAAGTGGCTGCACGCTCTCTTGATGACATATATGTGGTTCATCGTCTTTTATCCTCTAGATCATTTATTTATTCCTTTGCTTGTAACCCACACAAGCAGACAAGTAAAGACAACAACAACCAAGTGTCTGGCAGAGCAAATTTTCGGTTTATTTCAAACCTTCAGTCTAAAAGATTGGTCGATTGCTTGTAACCTACATGGGCTTTCCTTGTTGGAGAAAAGATATGGTTTGAATATGAAATGGAAAAGGGTTAATTGACATAATATGTTGGTTAGATAATTCTTGCACACACCTTGCCTTGTCTGTTTTTACGTCATTTGCGTATCACACTCAACTTAACATTTTTCTTCATGAATGCAGGCAGTCCTTTCTGTATGCGATGTATTATAAATGATAATAGTACAATGTCTGGTTTTCAGCTATGGAGTGTGCTTTTAGATGATGCTTCGATAGACTTTCTCTCCAACACCAAAAGAATGCAGAAAGCTTAACCTCAGTCCTCCTGCCTCCTCTGACATGATATACATTACCCAATATGTGGATATAGCACATGTGTGTTACGCAACGTACAAAAGCGTATGTGCATAAATGTGCCATACTTGTGTGTGGCGGAGGTGTGTGTACACGGTGTGTGTGTGTGTGTGTGTGTGTGTGTGTGTGGTGTGTGTGTGTGTGTTTTGTGTGTGGTGTGTTGTGTGCATGTGCATGTGTTGTATGTGTGTAGGGTGTGTGTTTGTTTGTGTGTTTGTTTGTGTGTTTGTTTATGTGTGTGGGTGTGCGTGTGTGTGAATTTGTGCGTGTTTTTGTGTATTGTTTGAAATGTGTGTGTATGTAGGTGTGTTAGTATGCAAGTATACAAAAACCAACATTTCATAAACGTGTATATTTGTGTTTGTATGTGAAATCTGTGTTTGTGAGAGAAAGAGACAGACAGAGACGGAGAGATAAAGAGAGCGAGAGAGGCAGACACATACAGAGAAATCAAGCATAGACTTGCAAGTGTGAGCACAGAGACACACAATACCAGAGGGATAGAAAGGGAGACGAACTCTGAGGAAAAAAGCGTAGGAAATATGTCACAAGTGACAGAGAATCCTAGATAACAAACAACTACCCCGAATGGACTAAGTGACAGAAGAAATACAGATGTGTAGACAAAGAAGGCTCTGTTCAATAGATAGACAACAAGTATAGCTGTGAATAAAATTCGTAAGAAAAGAAAACATCACACCTAGGTACTTTAAAACCAACACAGAAATTATTTAAACTTATTGAGACAAGATTATAGTGATATTAGAAGAGAAAACTAAAGAAAGAGACAAGACTGGAGACAGACAGAGAGGGTACAGGCAGACAAGGAAAGAAAGATATAAAGTTGAAAAAAATTCAGACATAAAATACAAACACTGAAAGACAGATATGCAGACAGACAGACAGACAGACGTATAGACACATAGATCCCCACAGGACGGCCAAACAGCTAAATCAGTGAATCACACAGACAACCAACGCTACAGACAGAAAAAGCCGGTGTCAACATCCAAACACTAATGCCGGTGCCGGCCCAAGCTGTGCTCCAGACACAATTTCTCCAGGATTGATTTTCCTCTGCTGCTTTTCTCCTGCACTCCTGCCTTGCTGGCCTTCAGCTGATCACAGTCACACCACCTTGACCTTTCTTCAGAGAAAACTATCGTCACTTCAATCCTGCAGTCTGTTTGTGTTTCTGCTGTCGATTAAAGGTAAAAAGGTAAAGGTGTTCCCCATAACCTATGTTATCGTTGGGGAGCGAGGCGTCAAAGACCTCAGCCTTTCTAGGGGTCAGCATATTGAGAGCCGCGCCCCATCTCCTCTCCCTCGCTGCTTAACTTCCCTGACCCTAAAGAGGCAGATACCCATTTAAAGCTGGGTGAACTGGGGTACTGCATTGAAGCTATGGCGCGCAAACGGTTCACCCATCTACTTGGTAATCACGCTCAATGCTGCTTAAACCTTGCCATGGGGAGAGCAAGTGCCCTGACCACTGAGCTATCCCGTCCCTGTGATGTAATGTCGATTACCTGGTGACAAAGTTTACCACTGTACCTGCACATTCATATGTGCTTTTTTTCAAAAGGAACACCAACAAAATGTTTCAGTAATCTTCTGTAATCTTTAACCACTTTCC
>CM060340.1:44085133-44090133 GCA_030674155.1 Stramonita haemastoma
CAGGAATGGGCACGTCATACAAACTTCTGGACTGGCAAAGACGGTCTTACACGGATCAGTAAAAGGAGGGAAACGAAGATACAGACAGAGGAAACGATGGGAAGACAACATCAGAGAGTGGACTGGCCTTGAGTGGAACGATTTGCTACAAGAGATTGGTACCCCGAAGAGTGGAGGAAGCTGGTTACATAAACTTCAGTGGTGACGCACCACAAAGATTCTAGACCACGGGATAGGTGAATGTGAAGATATATGGTAATCATAATGAAAAATTTGACTGCATCTATTTTATGGGTATGATTAGAGAGTAAAGCTTATTATATTAAGGTTTGAAAGTTGCATTCAACATTCTCTACTATAATATATAATTCTTATACTTATTAATATGTCTGTCTGTGTGTCTGTGTGTTTGTCTGTCTGTCTGCCTGCCTGCCTGCCTGGTGTCTGTCTGTCTGTCTGTCTGTCTGTCTCTGTCTCTGTCTCTGTCTCTCTCACTCTCTCTCTCTCCTCTCTCTCTCTCTCTCTCTCTCTCTCTCTCTCTCCTCTCTCTCTCTCTCTCTCTCTCTTCTCTCTCTCTCATTATAGTTTCTTGTTCCATGTTTGTTTCGGGGTTTTATCAGAAGGTTGAATATAACAGAAGCTATTGTTGTGCCTATTTCATAACGCTCCATGAATTAACTGTGTTTGTTATTCATTACTCAATAATGAACCAAGCTTTTGTCCTTGTCTCAGGTAAAAAAAAAAAAAAAAAAAGTAAAGGTCTCCCATAACCTAGGGGTTGTAGAGAAGCGAGGCCCCAGAGACCTCAGCTTCTCTTGGGATCAGCATACTGAGGGCGGCGCCCATCTCCTCTCCCTCGCTGCTTTACCTTCCCTGACCCTATAGAGGGCAGGTACCCATTTACAGCTGGGTGAAGTGGGCGACTGTACTGAAGCCAAGGCGTGCAAACGGTCACCCATCCACTAGGTAACCACACGGGTTAGGGAAAGCGAGTGCTCTGACCACTGAGCTCTCCTGTTCCAGATGGGCGAGGGAGAACTGAGATTGGTCAATGCAGCTTTCTAGCGCTGATGCAACTTATTGGATTTTAACATGGATATTTCACACCTTCTACAGACCTCTCTCTCCTCTCTCTCTCTCTCTCTTCTCTCTCTCTCCTCTCTCTCTCTCTCTCTCTCTCTCTCTCTCTGGATCTCTCTCTCTCTCTCTCTCTCTGGATCTCTCTTTGGCACTGGATGTAAAAAGCACAGGAGTGCTTATTCCATTTTCCTCGACTTAAAAAAAATTTAATTGAATAAATAAACAATATATAAATGAATGGATAAATTAAATCTCTCTCTCTCTCTCTCTCTCTCTCTCTCTCTCTCTCTCTCTCTCTCTCCTCTCTCTCTCTCTCTCTCTCTCCTCTCTCTCTCTCTCTCTCTCTCTCTCTCTCATAAAGAGAAAGTAGGTTGCTGATGAGCACCCCTAACTGATCACATTACGTATCACCTACAGTATGCATTCTTCTTCATCGTCAAACGCTCAGACAGCAGCCCGTTGTCTGCCATCTGACCCAAATTGCCTGGCGTTGTCTGCCATCTGACCCACATTGCCTGCGTTGTCTGCCATCTGACCCAAATTGCCTGGCGTTGTCTGCCATCTGACCCACATTGCCTGGCGTTGTCTGCCATCTGACCCAAATTGCCTTGCGTTGTCTGCCATCTGACCCACAATTGCCTTGCGTTGTCTGCCATCTGACCCACATTGCCTTGCGTTGTCTGCCATCTGACCCACATTGCCTGGCGTTGTCTGCCATCTGACCCAAATTGCCTTGCGTTGTCTGCCATCTGACCCAAATTGCCTTGCGTTGTCTGCCATCTGACCCAAATTGCTTTGCGTTGTCTGCCATCTGACCCAAATTGCCTTGCGTTGTCTGCCATCTGACCCAAATTGCCTTGCGTTGTCTGCCATATGCCCAAATTGCCTTGCGTTGTCTGCCATCTGACCCAAATTGCCTTGCGTTGTCTGCCATATGCCCAAATTGCCTGGCGATGCCGCTAAGTGCCTGACAAGTCAGGCCTAGCACATCCGACTTCGGCAGGGAGAGAATTGCTCTTTTTTTAGTGTTTCTGGGAGGAAAGCTCAGGAGAAAAGACCAAGAAGGCAGACAATAGACAGGAAGAGGGTGACTTGGAGAAAAAGAACAGAGCAGAAACAAGAATGGGATAGAAAAGAGGGAATTCCTACCATTACATTTCCAGAAGTAGGGATGGTATCAAAAGTGTCAGTCCCCCTACCTCCCCCCTCCAGGCACCCCCACGCAGGGTGTCCTGTGTATCAGTGAGAGACTGGAAGTCTACATAGATGACAGGATTCCCCGCATGCTAGATTTAAAAGGTATTGCCATATGGGCCGCCATATTTCGATTTTTGGAAGATTGTCTTCCCCTTTCATGGATCATAAAGATGTTTATGCACGAAGCTTGTCATCGATCGGGACAGTTCCTGTATTATATTTCAAAACAGAGGAGCAGGGTTATTTTTAACGTGGGACTGGGCAAATTCCCTTATGTCCAAAACTGGAAAATCTTTACCATGGTAAAACACTCATGCAGTTCCATGCAGGGTGCATATGCTTCAGAACACACAAGTCTGCACTGTGATGTGCATAAGCAATGCACACAGACATGTGCGCGAACAAACAGAAGAACGCAGAGAGAGAGCGAGAGAGAGAGAGAGAGAGAGAGAGAGAGAGAGAGAGAGAGAGAGAGAGAGAGAGAGAGAGAGAGAGAGAGAGAGAGAGAGAGAGAGAGAGAGAGAGAGAGAGAGAGAGAGAGAGAGAGAAGAGAGAGAGAGAGAGAGAGAGAGAGAGAATGGCACCAACCCAATATGATTCATCCAACACCTACGCTCTGCTTCATGACAAATTAAGATTTTTTAAAATTAAAAAAAAAACCCACTGAGATACCTAAAACAATGCACACAAAAAATCAAAACAAAATCTCACCCATGCATCTGGAAACCTGCAACACACAAACAGATCACAACAACACAAGCCACATAATCATCACCATCATCATCACCACCACCATCACCATCCCCTACAGATCACAAATCCACAGCAGGACTGGTAAAATTAGAAACCCATTCACCGTGTCCTCACCATACAGAAATAACCACACAGGGCCACACCACACCACACAACAGTCTGTCCCTGTACTCACATTCTGGCACAAGGCAACAGCTCCGTTACCAGGAATCTAGCCCCCGATCTGGCAGACGACATTTTGTAGTCACACGGCAGCCATTTTGCAGAATATCGATCGCTCCTCTCGCGGACTGGTCCTCGGTGCTGGGGTGGGATGAGCACTCTCCAACCTGAGGCCAGCTTGTCGTCTGCTTCCCTCCCACTGACGTAGGCGTCAGTCAAAGCTCTCTCTCTCTCTCTCTCTCTCTCTCTCTCTCTCTCTCTCTCTCTCTCTCTCTCTCTCTCTCTCTCTCTCTTCTCGTTGAGCACTTTGCCTGGTCTCTGCTTCGATCGTCTGCTCGATTCCAGAAAAGGGAATGAGTGAGGGAGGTTGGGAGCAGGGGGATGGGAGGTGGGGGTTAGTGAAATAAGACGGGAGAGGAAAAGGTGACAGCGATATACAGAGGAGAGAGGGGTGAAGAGAGAGAGAGACGGGGGGGGGGGGGAACGGAGAAAAGATACAGAGACGAAGGTAGAGAGGGAGAGAGAGAGAGAGAGAGAGAGAGAGAGAGAGAAGGAAGAGAGAGAGAGAGAGAGAAGAGAGAGAGAGGAAGAGAGAGAAGAAGTTAATTGGCACAAACATAGCAGAGACCTGAACACTGAACTCTGAAATTTTTTAATATACATCGGCCTTAGACAGACAGACAAATAGACAAACAAACAGATACATAGTCAGTGACGGAGACAGACAGACAGAGAAAGAGATTAGCCTTGCGTCACTATTGAGGTATATAGTGGCCTATTTCATGGATCAAAACGAACTTCAACAGAAACGATAATTATTATAGCCTACCTAATTATTTTGCATCAACAAAAGCATGCTCAACACTGCACCCTGATCTATCACGCATATCAATGTTGCCAACCTCGTCATCTAACTCATAAATTCACTTATTATTTATCTATTATTTTTTATCTATTTTTATGTCAATGATAATGGAATAAGCACTCATGTGTTTTTTTACATCCAGTTCCCGTGTGTATGCAGTTTTGTAAATCTTGTCATCTGTTCCCACCAGCACACAATGGCCTACTATTAATAAGAGCGGAACAGGATTTAACGTGCGCGCAAGATATTCTGCGTGCGTTTGCTCACTGGGGCCTCGGTTTTATAGTCTCATCCGGAGGACTTTTGGGGAGAGTGGACTCAGCACTGATGTTAACTGCAGGGAAAAAATCCCCTCAAATGGGAACCGAACCCGGGTCGACAAATTGCCAGCGCAATGCTCTGACCACTGGCTATCCCGAGGTTTGGAGAGGGAGAGCGCTTTCTCTGGTGTCCATGCACAAAAACATTCCACTTAATTTGGGGGGAAATCGGATACCTTGTCTAACTAAAAAAAATGTCATGTAGGCTACCTTTTAGTTGATATTAATTTTTCCCCCTCCAATAAGTAACATGCACATTAGTGTCTACACACAACCAGAACAAACAGACATCTGCCAATTTCGACTTAAGAAAAAATCAGACAGTCTGCCCTCTTTAGGGTCAGGGAAGGTAAAGCAGCGAGGGAGAGGAGATGGGCACCGCCTTCAACATACTGGCCCCTAAAGAAGCTGAGATCTCTGGCGCCTCGCTTCCCTACGACCTCACAGGTTATGGGACACCTTTACCATCAATATAATTATCTCTGATATTCTCTTCAGCCACTGTTCTCTCATTTTTGCTGGTCTGTCTTGTCAGAAAACTGCTCGTCCATTGCATGCTCAGAACAATAGTGCCCGTTTGACTTTCAGAAAATCGAAGAAAGCTCTGGTTACCCTACTTTTGG
>CM060340.1:44095133-44112633 GCA_030674155.1 Stramonita haemastoma
TATTATTATTGTTTGTTTTTGTTGTTGTTGTTGTTGTTGTCATCGTCATATCATCATCATATCATCATTATTATTATTATTATTATTATTATTATTATTATTATTATATTATTATTTATTATTATTATTATTATTATTATTATTATTATTGTCATCATCGACATCACCATCATCATAAAACAAGGATGCATCATCTCATCTCCAAAACATGCTTATGTTGACCATAGAACTGAGATCTATTGCGGTTTTCAACATCCGTTCTCGATATTAGTGTGAATGAAGGCTGAAGATTAATGTCACTTCATTCAGTATTTATCTCAACTTGTTGCTTCAAACAATTTCTACAAATTGTAACATTTTGGGGGTGGCCCGAGGTGCTGGGGTGGGAGAGCTTGCGGGAGCGTGGGACCTCCGACTTCCTGGTTCGCCGCTGCAAGTCCTGATATAAGCTTTGCTGGAAAGGACTATAATTCTCACTCACTCACTCACTCAGTCCCATGTCCCAAAGGACGTAGGGGGGACATGAGAGAAGACGCAACAGAGATCTTTTTCCATGCTTCACGATCCTGTGTGGCTAGTAGGAGGTGTTGTAGGGGTTGGGCGGTCCAGTCTTTGATGTTGTCAACCCATGATTTCTTTTGGCGGCCTCTTCTTCTCTTGCCCTCGACTGTTCCTTGCAGGATGGTTTTTGCTAGGGTGTTGTGTCTTGTGGTGTGACCAAACCACATCAGCTTTCTCCTCTTTATGGTGGAGAGCAAAGGCTCTTGGGGGCCCACACGCTTTTTGATTTCTTCTTTCACATAGTTATTGGTCTTGTGTTCTTTGTATGATATTTTGAGAAGTCTTCTGTGGCACTTGTTCTCGAATGCTTGGATTCTCCTCTCTAACTCTGCTGTCAGAGTCCATGATTCACAGCCATATAGGAGGATAGATATCACGAGGGATTTGTAAAGGTGGTATTTGGTGCTGAAGCTGATGTTGTTGCTTCTGATGATCTTCTCGAGTCTGACTAGAGCAGATGTTGCTGTTGCAATGCGAGCTTTCACTTCATTGTTTGATGTGCCATCTTTTGTTAGGATGGAGCCTAAGTATTTGAATTGGCTCACCTCTTCTAGTGTTTCTCCATTCATCTTTATTTCCTGATGTCATATAATTCTACTGAAAGAAAAAGAAAAAAAAGTACACAAATGCACAAAGCCTTACACACGCACGCACGTCCGTACACTCGCCCACGTATGCACACATCCATACATGCATACAAGACACACTCACCGTAGAACATCGTATGCAGAAGCTAAAACCCGTTCTGCTTTTCGGAAGAGTAGGCCATATTGTGCTAATGGGAATGGATGACATTAAGATCACAAAACTGCTAGCACACACGGACTGGATGTAAAAAAAAAAAAAAAAATTAAAAGCACACTAGTGTATTCCATTATCCTCAAAATTTAGAAGTAGAATTTATTTTTAAAGACATTTAGTTTTTTCCCAAGACTTTATTCCTGTCACCTCTTTTAGGATTGGAGGATTACAGATGTATTTCACTGTCCTTCGGGTGAGACTTTAAACCGAGGCCCCGTGTGCAAACGCACGCAGAACATCTTGCGCACACGTTAAATCCTGTTCCGCTTTTCGTAAGAGTAGGCCATCGTGTGTCGGTGGGAACAGATGACAATATTTACAAAACTGCATACACACGGGAACCGAATGAAAAAAAGCACATGATTGCTTATTCTGTTATCCTCGATATAAAAGAATAATAAATAACTAAATAAACAGAAGAACGGTCCCAGAAGCATTTTACCTTAAAAAATATTATCAGTGGCCACAATAATTTGAAAAGCCAGTGTACAGAACAAAAAAGAACAACAATCGTAAGACGTTGGCAAAAAACAAAGAGAGAGAGAGAGAGAGAGAGAGAGAGAGAGAGAGAGAGAGAGAGAGAGAGAGAGAGAGAGAGAGAGAGAGAGAGAGAGAGAGAGAGAGAGAGAGAGAGAGAGAGAAGAATAATTAAAAAAAAAAAAAAAGCAAAATGTATCAACAAAATTAGGCCCACATATCTTATAAAGTGCAATTTATGTAGTAGTTCTGGAAAAGAATGAAATAATGTGCTCAACTGTGACAGATAATAAATTTCACTTTTCAGAAACACCAGCTAATGTAATAGAGTATTGTCATTAATCTTTAACAAAGACGACAGAACTTCAAGATTTACACTTCATCAGTTTACGTGACTTATAATTTGACATGGGTTGAAGAAACTACTGAGTTGTGAGACCTTGTAGTAAATGTTCGAAGTAGGGACATTCAACGATTACATGAAATTCAATTCTTGAGCCAAAAGATTGCAATTTAAACCTTAGTCTTTCATCTCTTGGAGTATCCACCATTGTTTGTTTGGCATGATTTTGGTAGAAAGGTTTATGCTATTTTTAGATTTTATTTTTTTTATAAGATATTTTTGCAGATTTACAGATTTAATCGCTGTTTTGTAGAAAATGGGATGATATGACATTATTTTTATATATTTTTCAATAAAACCTACATTCTGATGAAAAAAATCTCGGTCTTACGATATAATGACAACTTGTAGAAAGTAACATGGCCGACATGGGGAATCTTTGGGAAGGTTTGATATTTTACTGTTTGAGTCTCACGATCGTGCTGTCATTTTCAGGGATTTTTCTTGCACTCTAGTCTATCTGAAACGATTTTTCTCACATGTGCATTTTCTTCCTTAAATTTGATGTGTGAGAGCACGCACACATATGTGCGTGGTCTGCTTTTTAGACGTGTACGTTTTGCAGTGTTTACCTTTTGTTTTTTACTGTTACTGTCGTGTTAGTGTCATTGTCACGTAACGTTCGATTTGCTTGCTAGGCCCTTGTGTTCAGTGCACATCAGCGTGTCTCATTCCCACCCATCCCTACCCCCTGTCCACTCATTCTTAGATTCTATGACATCCCTGTTTTTCTGTCTTCTGAACGTTTTGTTTATTTTTAGTTTCTAATTGTACTATGTGATTTTTCGATGATGACCCAGTGCACACTGCACTCAGCTGCTGTAACTGTGTAAGGCTGTTCTACAGACACTGCAGTGCATAGCTCTGCACACTTGGAAGACAAAGTGTATTCTAATACTATTATTAATACTATTATTACTTTCTAGTCTCTGACTTATGTCTGTTTCAGTGTCTGTCTCATCCATTTGTTTACAAAATACAAGTGTGTGTGTGTGTGTGTGTGTGAGTGTGTGTGTGTGTGTGTGTGTGTGTGTGTGTTGTGTGTGTGTGTTACTGTGTGTGTCACTGTGTGTGTCACTGTGTGTGTCAGTGCCTACACTACACTACAGGTATAATATAATATTATATGTGCTATATAATTCATGCATGTTACATTGTGTCACTCACTGTGTCAGTGTGTCACTGTGTGTGTGGACTGTCGAGCTGTTGTTTGAAATCTCTGCTCACCTCAGCTCCTCATTCCCCACAACCTCTCAGGACTCCGTTTTCTTTTCTCCAAGTGCTACAATCCTGCCTTTATCATGTTTATGTGTGAAGATTTTTCTATGCGCCTTGAATCATACATTTATTCAAATCTTTCAAATATTTTCTCTTCATTCGTCAACATATTAATACATTATCATTCATATTCTATATATGCATTTTTTCTATAAATACATAAAGTATATATATATATGGTCATTCTCAGAAACATGTGAGGCATGATAGTGACCTACTTTACACATCTGCCATTTGGCTGAATTAAGTTTAAAATTGTGGTGAATGCCGTTTACTGGTTGTGTTTAATTTTAAAAAATAAAATTTAAATGTTTTTATGACCATTTGTGTTTTTGCTTTTAAATATTGTGAATTTATTTCACCAAATTGCTCATTCCAACATGGCGGATTTGTGACATTTTGGTGCATACTTTATTCAGATTGTTCTTCTGACTTGAAAGACTGCTAATTTGAAACACAACTTGTATTAAAGTAATGCCCAGATGTTGTTTCAAGTTCCCTAGAAGAAAAATTGTACTTTCTTTGTCATGGACATTAAATAGAGGGCAGATTAAAAGCTTGTTGCGGTTGTGACGTTGGTTTCCCAAAGTAGGCCCAATTTTAACAATTTACTCACAAAGAACTATATGTTATCATCAGCACATTATAGCCACAAGGGATGAATTAAACTGTTAACAGTATAAAGAAAACATTGTTTTTGATCAGCTGGAGCTCCTATCCTAGTAAATTGCTTGAAACCCCAGATGACCAACATGGTTTCCCTTTTTTCATGTCACAACCAAACGATGTAAATCTGTTGCAAAATCCGGCACATTCTTTCACTGACCGAGATTTTCAGGTAGGTACTTCATCTTGACCTTAAATATCTCTGACACATACTTTTTCCCGCCAAAGGAGTATCGCGATGCTATAATTAGAGTTCCAGTCTTTGGTTTCTCCCAGCTTTTTCATGTCACAACCAAACGCAGCATTTGATCAATAATAATATTGATTGATATATCACTTTAATTACATAAATCAATGTAGATAATGTTAACAGAATGCATTGTTTCTAATTTAAGATGGTGTTTTTTTTTCCATTTGTGTTTAAATTGCTACACTTGGGTGATTTGTGGTTTTGAAGGGTGTGGTTTCCATGTCACAACCAAAACGGTTTCCATGTTACAGCCGTAACAAAAAACATCTAACTCTAAAATGACAAATTAGTATAAATAATGTTAATAGAATGCATTGTTTCTAATTTAAGATGGTGGGTTTTTTTTTCAATTTGTGTTTAAATTGCTTCACTTCAGTGATTTGTGGGTTTTGAGGGGTGTGGTTTCCATGTCACAACCAAACGGTTTCCATGTCACAACCAAACGGTTTCCATGTCACAACCATAACAGATCACTCTAAAATGACAAATCAATGTAAATAATCATAAATATGTTACTAGAATGCATTGTTCCCAAATCAAGTAGGTTGTTTTTTGGATTTAATTTGTGTTTTCATTGCTACAATTTCAGGTTTTGTGCTTTTGAAGGGTTGTGGTTTCCATGTCACAACCAAACGGTTTCCATGTCACAACCGAAACATATTACTTCTATAAGGCATTAATATTAAACAGCTTCCATTCTTATGTAAAGAAAACTGTTTAGTTTAATGGATATCATTCTGTGGTTTTAAGTTCAGGATAATCTGGGGGATGCTTGCTGTGGTCATTTGTACAAAAACCAAACTTTAAATCTGGGTATACAAAATGTCTTAGAGTGTCATTACAAAAAAGCAAAAACATATGCTTTGTCGATGATTGTCATACTTCCAATTGATAGTGTTGTTTTAAAGATAAAAACAAAAGCATTTGTGAGTGTTTTTTGTTTGATATTTTTGTGTAAAAAGATGTTTTAATGCTACTTTTGGTTTCCATGTCACAACCGCAACACAGCTAAAAATAGAACCTTTATGCCTCAATTACAAAAAAAAGAATTAATGATTCATAATTTTTTCAACAGATTGTACTTTGCAACAGAGTACTCTAATATATGACAAGAAGGCAAAAACTTCCAAGGACATTTATTTTTCAAGGTCTATGTCACAAAAACCTCACATGTTTCTGAGAATAACCCATATATTATATCAGTATCAACGATCATGATCGTGAATGTGATCTTTTGTTTTGTTTCAGACTTGCGAAAGCAGGCACGCCAACTGGAAAACGAAATTGATCTGAAACTTGTGTCCTTTAGCAAACTTGGCACCAATTACTCACTGCACAAGGATGGCGACAGGTATGTCTCCAGCAAACATAGGAATTTAACCAGGTTTCTGTTTGTCTGCTTTTTGGTTTTGCTGTTTTCTTTCATAAACTGAATGCTCTTAACAAGAGGAAGTATGGATTAACATGGTAGGTTTGCTTGAAGTGTACTTTGAAGAAAAGCAAACTAATAAGTATTATTTATCATGTGTTGGCTTTTATAGTTTCAGTGATAATGATAATATTGGGGAATTTGTGTTGCTATTACTGGCTGTAATTTATACAGACCTGCCTACCCCTAAGATATTTTTCATATCTTAATATACCTCAAATGCTAAAAAAAAAAAAAAAGGCATTTTACTGATGAAAATTCAATTTTGGTAACCACTTCTCTCTCTCTCTCTCTCTCTCTCTCTCTCTCTCTCTCTCTCTCTCTCTCTCTCTCTCTCTCTCTCTCTCTCTCTCTCTCTCTCTCTCTCTCTCCCTCCCTCCCTCCCTCCCTCCCTCCCTCCCTCCCTCCCTCCCTCCCTCCCTCCCTCTCTCTCTCTCTCTCTCTCTCTCTCTCTCTCTCTCTCTCTCTCTCTCTCTCTCTCTCTCTCCCCCCCCCCCCCCCCCCCCCCCCCCTCTCTCTCTCTCTCTCTCTCTCTCTCTCTCTCTCTCTCTCTCTCTCTCTCTCTCTCTTCTCTCCTCTCTCCTCTCTCTCTCTCATGCACTCCCATTCCACCCCCCCACTCTCCCTTTCTCTTTCATATTTTGATTTTAAGACACTTCAGTGTATTTTATTTTTACATCAAATGCATTTTGTGAAATGTACAGTAAAATATTTTCAATAGTCATTGCATTACATATATATGATAATTAAATATATATTTCTGTTTCCAATATCTTTCATGTAACAGTACATTTTTAGTTGTGTTGATTTTTTAAATTCTCATTTCTTTTTTGATACTATCATGGTATAGAGTCATCCTCTGTCTTACACTGTTGCTGTTTTGTCTGCTCTTGTTTCTTGCACACTTCTTGTAGCGTCCCCACTGCTGCCCAGGAGCAGACCAGGTATTTCTTCAGTTTTTTTACCATGGGTTTTCTTCACTTCATGCTGTACTGTTTTGCATCTAGATTTTTTTTGGTTTGTTTGTTTGTTTTGTTTGTTGCAAGTTTTTGTTGTGTTGCATCTGTTTTGTGTTTTGTTTTTTTTGTTACTTGTCTTTGTTTGTTTTTGCTTTTGTTGTTTCCTCCATGGTTTTCGTTGCACAGGAACTGGAAAAGTGGGAAGATCCCGTCAATCTACGTTTACACACCATTTTGGGCTGTTGTTTCCTTTCTCAGTGTTGCTTCCCATAAATTTCTTAAATTTATATTTATAATGAATGAGGAGTGCTGTGTTTTAAAAAAACACAACAACTTGTGATTCCATTAATATACAAGTTTGGCTGCTTTTAAAGTGCGATTTTAAACAAATATCAGAAAACTACTGACCAATCTTCAATGCAACACATTTATCCAGCAACAAACAAATGTGAGCAAACAATATAAAACTAAAGATCACTGTCTTGAAGTGAACACACCTTCACATTATTGTGAAGGCTGGTAAAACTCACAAACAGAAATATCAGGCAAGTTTCTTACACTTTAATTTTCTGTCTGAAAGGATGTGAAAAAAATGTCCCAAAGTCTTGAATTTTGTTGAGTTAAATGTTATTGTGACAGATGGTCTGTGGAGCTGTGACAGTAGGATTTTTTTTTTTTTTTTTTTTTTTTTTTTTTAAAGAGGAATGGTTAATATTCTAGTTGTTTACTACTCCGAGTCTAGGGGAAGGAGCAGGGCAGGGTAGAGAAATATATATATAAAAAAAAAAAACTTGTGTTGTTTATCACTGCTGTTTGTGACTGTAGCATGCTTGTCAGAACACAAAAACGTGTGCATTGAAGTAAAAACAGTTGAGCACAGTTCTGGAGTTACAAAATATGAGATTTAAAGGCACAGTGTGGATGCCTGCTAAACTTAGTGGATTAGTGACTGTGGCCTTAGCATGAGCACAGTCCGATACATTACTGCTATAGTTAAGCAAAATTTAAAGGACTGCATACACATAGATGTAAAAAAAGAACATGAGTGCTTATTCCAATATCCTTGAAATAAGAGAATGAATAAGTAAATAGATAAATAAGCTGCAAATGACAGCTGCTTCTTTCTTTACAACTTTAGAGACAGAGGAGATAGAGTAGCAAGTAATTTTGAGATGTATACCTCTGTAGAAGCTGATTTTTTTAATGCCTTATTTCAAATAAATGGTTTGATAAGAGAGAGACAGAGAGAATATGAATAATTAAGACTATTTTTTAAGGGTTACAGATTTTCAAGGGTGACGGATAAGCATTTTTATACTTTTTTTCATCCGGCCTTTCCCCTGATTAGGGACTATCAAAACAAAGACAAAAAGCAAAAAAAGCAAGAGAGACAGACAGATAGATGAGAGGATGAGGAAGAGGAAAGAAAGTCAGTTGACATTCAAAGAGAATTTAGCATTTTCAAATGACTGGTAGGAGTCATTTCAGGGGATTTTTGGTAACACAGAAAGGATGTGCACTTGATGAATAGTTTGCGGTTTTTGTCTTTTAAAAAAAAAAAAAAAAAAAATCTTTTAATTAAGTGGGAGAGAGTGAGTGAGTGGTTCATCCTTGCATGTCCCTTGTTGGTGTGGTGACCTGATCGTGCATGTGAGTTAGAATAGATCCTTTAGAACACCAGCTGGAGTGGTGTAGGTAAAGACAGCCGAGGGTGTTTGCTGCATGCTTTTATGGGAGAAGAGCTCATGTGTCCTTTCAATGTTTCATCCTTTCTCTTTTCAGATGCATGTGTTTCATATGGGATATTGTTATACAAGAGAAGATGTTGTCTTGAGACCTGTAGTATTGGCTTAGAAAAAAGTGCTTTGACATGTATTTATTTATTTATTTGTTTATTTATTTATATTATTTATTCATTCTTTCATATCAAGGATAATGGAATAAGCACTCATGTGCTTTTTTACATCCAGTCCCCGTGTGTATGCAGTTTTGTGAATGGCCTTTTCTTACGAAAAGCAGAACCAGATTTAACGTGTGCACAAGATGTTCTGCGTGCGTTCGCACATGGGACCTTGGTTTATAGTCTCATCCGAAGGACTTTGGGGGTGAGTGAAGTCAGCACTGATCTTAACTCCGGGAGAAAAATCCCCTCAAATGGGAATCGAACCCGGATCATCAAATTGCAAGCGCAATGTTCTGACCAACAGGCTATCCCATCCCCCTGTACACTTTTATGTATGCTGATGATAGATTAAGATAGATCTGTCTGTATTATATATAATGGATATGGTTTGTTGTCTTGGATCAGACATGAATTATGTATGCACCCGTGTGTGTATATATGTGTGTGTGTGTGTGTGTGTGTGTGTGTGTGTGTGTGTGTGTGTGTGTTGTGTGTGTGTGTGTGTGTGTGTGTGTGTGTGTGTGTGTGTGTTGTGTGTGTGTGTGTGTGTGTGTGTAATTCACTAATTGTGCACATGCACAGTGTGCTGTGTATATTTTAGATTTTTCCATCATTTTGTATGGATCATGGTAACACTGCAGCTATGCAATCATAAGTTTACAGTGCGGTGGGGTATAAATCTTAATATGAACCATGAAAAATTATGTGGAAAGGTTACGTTAAGCTAATCTAGGTAACAGAGTATTTATATACATATATCTCCCAAAGTCTTGCAGTGTCTACTGCAGTTATTCTCACCACCTGTTATCTAGACCATTGTCAATCTCAGTCCTCAGAACTGTCTGGAACAAAGATCTATGAAAGCTATACTTGTTGCGTTAACTGTGATTTTTATTTGCTGGTTGCTAGCTCCTTTATTTTTATGTTTCATTTGTCTTCATAGTCAGATGATTTTGACATGTACTTGGTTTGTTTTGAAGAAAATAATTTATAGCTCTGTAGGTTTAGGAAGATTAATGCCATTTGAGCAGGCTGTATTAGAGAGCATTTCTTGCTCTTCTCTTCTTCTTCAAACACTCAGACAGCATTTTCTGTTGTCTGCCATATGAGCAAAAATGTGTTGTGCTGCTGTTAAACCCTGACAAGTCAGGCCCAGCATTCCCATCTTCTTATTCATTGCCTGATAATATTTGAAAAATGCATGCACACAGGTGTCATGATGATGTTTCTAAAGGCATCACTCACAAAGGCAGAATGTGGCTACCTTGATGTTGGGCAAATGTTTCCATATAATAAGCAAAGTCTCAGCTCACTATTGGTGAGCCTAGGAGCTCTTGGCAGTGGAACAACAACAACAAAAAGCTGATGTGTAAAGTCAGTGTGTTTGTATATCATGTAGAGCTCTCTTTCAGTCTTTGCTATTCAATCATAGGAGAGGTGGGAAACAAATCATAAATGAGGAGGGTTAAAACTCAAATTTTAAGAACTCAGTCTGAGGGGAAACTTAAACTGCCTAGTGCTAAACCAGAGAGATTCAAGCCAAACTATATAGCCATCACTACACATCCCAACAGTAACCACAGCAGCAGCTTGATAAAATCAAATATTATTTATCAAAAGTTATTGGTGTTTCTCTATGTAGCCTAGAGGCACTTGGTGTATTGAGTTAAAAAATTACGTGATGGAACTATCAGTTGTATCTACATCTGTGGTCTTACATCACACACTTTTCCTCTTTCTATTCTTCTTACAGTGACACAGCACCTTTGCTTAACCGTACCAGCAGTGAACACATGTGTGACACCATGGCTCTGGAAATTGAGCAGCTCCTGTCTAAGGTAAGTTGTGTAGTGATTGTATCCTTTGTTTTGTGTGTGTGTGTGTGTGTGGTGTGTGTGTGGTGTGTGTGTGTGTGTGTGTGTGTGTGGTGTGTGTGTGTATGTATGTATGTATGTTGATGGAGAGAGAGAGAGAGAGAGAGAGAGAGAGAGAGAGAGAGAGAGAGAGAGAGAGAGAGAGAAAGAGAGAGAGAGAGAGAGAGAGAGAGAGAGAGAGAGAGAGAGAGAGAGAGAGAGAGAGAACTTTGCTTTGTTTTTTTTATTTCAGATTTTTGTATTCTGATATAATGTATGTTCTTATACCTGGTTTTTGGCGTACTAGTTTAAATTACACATCACGGAAAAAATTCAAAGTACTCTGAAGCTTATGTCCTAGAATAGACTAAACTTTAGGCAGTTGTTAGACTTATGCAGAAATGTATAATCTGTTCACCTGACACTGGTCATTTTACAAGTTAAAAACTTCTACCTAAGCCTTTCATAAATGTTTATGATTTTTTTTAATAATTAGAAACTAATAATACTGAAGCCTTAAACCTCTGACAGTCTAAAACCAAACTTTGCAAATTGTGCAGTCAAATACTTCAGTTAGCATGTAAGTAGAGCTAACAAAGATTTTGAACTTGAAATGTAAGTGACAGTGCCACCTTAACCTTTCAGATATCTCTGTTGCTTTCAGCTGACGCAGGTGAATGACCGCATGGTGGAGTACAGCCAGACCATCTCCCCCAGCTCCCCCAGTGCAGCGCTGCTCCACACGCTGCAGCGGCACCGTGACATCCTGCAGGACTACACGCACGAGTTCCAGAAGACCAGGGCCAACATCACCGCCCTGCGCGAACGCCAAGACCTGCTGGGCTCCGTGCGCCGGGAAATCAAGTGAGAGGAGAGGGGAGACTTCTGAGAAATGCTGGTTGAGGGAACCTCTCTGTCTGTCTGTCTTCTCTCTTCATTCCTGCAGAGGTTTCAGTGAGGCATCATTTGTTAAGCGCTTTGATTTGTTTTTACAAGACATAGCGCTATACAAATTCCATGTATTCTTCTTCTTCTTCTTCTTCTTCTTCTTCTTCTTCTTCTTCTTCTTCTTGAAACCTGTGCACAGGGCATGATAAAGGCAGATTGATCCTTGTGGAGCTTGTTTTTCCCAGGTGTCAAATTGTGTGCTGGGTGTGTGTTTGTTTGTGTCATCTTACAAAACAATGGTGAAGCATAAGTTTATACAGAGGTTTAGGATTTTGCAGTAGAGCACAGTGGGAACCAGTGTTTACAACAGGCAGTGGTTGAAGTAAGCACCTCCGTTAATAGGGGTAGTGGAGTCGGCACTGATGTTAACTTCAGAAGAAAATCCTCTTGAACGAGATTCGAACCCAGGTCAGCAGATCATGAGCGTAATATGCACCACTTTATACCACCAGGCTATCTGTCCCACATTATTATTTAGTGCTTGTAAAAGAACCTAATGTAACAAGAGAGTTGCCCCTGGCAAAATGCTGTAGAAAAAAGCCACTCTTATAGATAAACAAATACAGTTGCAGTCAGAATTCCATTTTTCTTTTCTTTTTCTGTGGCTCTTGTGGCAGCCTGAATTTCATGCAGTGAAGTCTGCCTTGACATAAAGGGGTATGATATGAAATATAATTTAAAAAATATAAACACACACACACACACACAGCAACAACCACACACACACACACACACACACACACACACACACACACACACACACACACACACACACACACACCTCTCTCTCTCCTCTCTCCTCTCTCTCTCTCTCTCTCTCTCTCTCTCTCTCTCTCTCCTCTCCTCTCTCTCTCTCTCTCTCTCTCCTCCCTCCCCCTCCCTCCCTCACTTACAATAAGACATATGCTTTTATTTTTTTGTCTTTTTTTGTTTCTTTTCAATGGAAGGACTTTGCCCATGTAGTTGAAGTTTGCTGTACATATATGTATATATATATATATATTTGTCTGTGGACTGATTGTTTGCAGCACGTACAAAAACTCCACAGGGTTGAACAGACGGTCAGACTTGTACCTGAAGGAAAATGAACACATAAGAAAGTGAGTGACTTTGTAGCAGTAAAGAAGTCTGTTGATCAGTATTTTCTGATGTGATTTGCTAGATGTTGTCCCTTTTTCTTTACTGTGTCTGTCTTCTTGTGAAGGAAAATGAACACATAAGAAAGTGAGTGACTTTGGTAGCAGTAAAGAAGTCTGTTGATCAGTATTTTCTGATGTGCGTTGTTAAGTGTTGTCCCTTTTTCTTTACTATGTCTGTCTTTTTGGTGTATTCGTGTCTGCCCTTTTTATGTTCTGCATATTGATAAATCGCAGATGGAATTTTTTTTTTTTTAAATCCAGCTCATTGTGTCATCTGTTCTCTCTCTCTCTCTCTCTCTCTCTCTCTCTCTCTCTCTCTCTCTCTCTCTCTCTCTCTCTCTCTCTCTCTCTCTCTCTCTCTCTCTCTCTCTCTCTTACCTTGAAATTTTATGAGCATTAAAAGCAGTAGGTGACTTTCTCTGGAAAACTTTTTGATGTGTATTTTGTGTATGTGGTACTTGTCAGTTAATTAAAAAAAAAAACCAAAACACCAAAGAAAGCAACCTATTTTTAAGCTTGTGGCATATCAGCCTGCACCCTCCATTACAGCAGGAAAAAAAATCATCTGAAGTCGAAGTAAGATTGTCTATGTGGCAAAGTACTCGGATAAAGAGTATACACACGCAAACTTCTCATCTGGTGTGGGCCCGTTTTGCCATCTCATAGTGACTCCCAGGTATGTTGAGCGAGTCCTTCGGATGAGACTGTTAACTGAGGTCCCGTGTGGGAAAGCACACAAAACATCTTACGCGCAAGATAAAACCTGTTCCACTTTCCTGAGGAGCAGGCCCTTGTGTGCTGGTGGGAACAGATGACAAAATTTGCAATTTACTGCATTCACATAGGGACTGTGCGTAAAAAAGCGTATGAGTGCTTATCCCATTATCCTCAAAATAGAAGAATTTTATTTTAAAAAGAGGTTAAGCCAGGGGATGCACAACAGCAGCAATAGCTCCAATTTTATCTTGATGAATAGCACTTAGAAAAATTGTATGCAGATGAAGAGTGGTGTTGGAGGAAAAAGAAACTGCAACATTCAGGGCCACTTGTTATCAATTGTTTATTTCTGTTTTTCAGTTCAGAGAGGTTGGTGGATGAGCAGATAAGGTAAGAGGATTTTGGAAGCAGAGTTAACCTTATACTTTATGACAGTTAGTGCTGCTCAATGTGTGTGTGTGTGTGTGTGTGTGTGTGTGTGTGTGTGTGTGTGTGTGTGTGTGTGTGTGTGTGTGTGTGTTTGTGTGTGTGTGTGTGTATTCATAATTTTATATATTTTACATTAAGCTTTTGACCACATTGTGACTTGCTAGGTTTTATTAATTATTTTCTTTTTAAAGAAAAACCTTCAGCATTCACACAAAGACCACACAGTGTGGTGTATTGAGCGAAGCTTTCTTGTATGTATACATGTACAGTATAATCATGACAACTTTCAGTCATTTGTTTGTAGGTTTAGAACTCATGCCCTGGAGTAAAACCTAGTCCTGATGTTGGTAGGTGTGAAATTTAGAGTACAGCTAAAACTTCAAATCTGCTTATAGCATCAAGTGAAAGAGAGAGTGTGATTTTTTTTTTTTAATATATGCCTTTCTATACTATCATGGATTTTTTGTCACTACCAATGATCATTCAAAGATGACCATTATTGTTTAAAGTTGTTACTGTTGTTAGGACAAGATGTTATCTGAAGAGTGCAACTCCGTAGTCTGCCAAGGCTGAAGGCTGATAAAATATGTTGTCTTTTCACAGTCTGTTGTTGTGGCTGTTTGAAATGTGTGATGTGTGTCCATGCTGTCCTTTATTTATCAAGCTGTTGCTGGGTTGCAGCATCGCTATAGCCACCAAGGAGAACCTGGCAACGCAGAACAAGGTGCTGGGCTCCATCACACAGAGGGTCAACTCTCTGGCCAGTATCCTTGTCCATTCAGCTGTGAATGTCTCAGTGGGTAAACACTCGTGAAGTCTACAATGTCACCGTTTTATTTCCTGATGGGATAAGGAATAAGCAGTATTTTTGCTTTTTTGTGGTATACTTGAACAATCTGTATTTACATTGGCATGATAAATATTTGTATTATCATGTATTTCTTTGTTTTTTGTCTGTTTTGTTTAGTTGGTTGGTTGGTTGTTTTCCTTTTTTCAAGTAAAAGAGAGAAGTTTTCTGTATTTTTGGTTTTAGGAAATTTGGACCCCAATATGCTAGTAGTTGTATAAAAAGCTAAAGAACAGTAATTTAACTGATATTAGTTTAATTTTTGTTTTAACGTGATACAGCGAGAGTGCACTTCAGAATTTCTGTCTCATTGCAAAACTACTATGTGAAGCAGCGATGCCTGTCCAGAAATCTCATGTTGAATAGCTGAAGTTCAGACAATTTTGTCTTGAAATGTTTTGGTATTTGAAAACAATTCCCACTCAGGTTTTCTCATAAAGTTGAGTCGTACAGAATTTTAATTCTCATTTATTGTGTTTATCACATAGAATCTGTATCGGGCCTTTTTTTTCTGACAAGTGGGCCACTGAAGCAGTCAGTACCTATATATGTGTGTACATATATCAGTGCAGTTTGTGCTGTGGATTCCCTGTTCCCTAACTCAGTGCCTCAGACCGCTTCCCCGTGATCAACAGCCTGGTGCAGAGGATCAACCTGAAGAAGCGCAAAGACAGCATCATCCTGGGCACTGTCATCGCCGTCTGCCTCATCCTCCTCATCCTCTATGCATTCCATTGATCCAGGCCTGTCACTGGGCACCTGCCTGTCTACCTGCCTGCCTGCCTGTTTCAGGCCCTGAGGACTCTGAGGAAGAGCTCAGGGTTTTGTAGGGAAGCTGAGAAAGGGTAAGATGATGGGTTTTGAGGAGAGAGAGAGAGAGAAGTTTGATTTGTGGTATAATTATGTGAGAAATTGGTGTGTGTGCTTGTGTGAGTGAGTGACTGAGTGACTGAGTGATTGAGTGAGTGTGTGTGTGTGTGGTGTGTGTGTGTGTGGTGTGTGTGGTGTGTGTGTGTGTGTGTGTGTGGCGCTCACAAGCCTGTTTTTGCATGATATTTAGCATGCTGCACAATGAGTGCAGTTTTGTGTGTATATCTAGTTATGCACATGTATAAATTTCTGAACGTTTGCTGCCTGCATTTGCACAAGTGGACATCCACTTGTATGTGGACACAATTGTTTCTGAAATGTGGCTATCTTGAGGGTGTGTGGTGTGTTGGGGATAGATCTGCATTAATGTGTGTATGTGTCGTGTGTGGTTAGTGTGTGTGTGTTTGAGAACAATTCCGTTTGGAAAATATTGTTCATTTAGAGAATCATTCCAATGAGAATGTATATAATATTGGTTCAGATGTACTGTTTCACAAAAACTTTTTTGGATGATCTGAGACACGATTATCATTTATATTGATTGATGCTGCTTGGCATCTGTGGTTAGCTTATGGTGGGAATTATAACTATCAAGCATTGGAAGATATTGGTCATATCCATATCATTTATTCATGATTGATCAATGCTCCTGTGATTGTTTTTATCCAAAGGTCTGTGCTCACCTGTGTTAAAAGTCTTCCCTAACTAGTTTTTTGTGATGTTGACAAATATTCGGTGACTGGCGAATGTTGATGTTACGCTGTAAAATGTGATCATGTAATGTGTTAAATTATCCAGCTTCAGTTGTCATGATGTTTTGTTGTCAGATAGATCTGTTCAGGTGTATGTGCAATAGACAGTGTGTATGAAATTGAAAGTGTGTGTGTGTGAGTGAGAGTGAGTGAGTGTGTGCATGCGTGTGTGTGGGTGGGTGTGGGTGGGAGTTTTTATTTTTATTCTTTTATTTTGAGGATAATGGAATAAGCATGCATGTGCTTTTTTACATCCAGTCCCCGCGTGTATGCAGTTGTGTACATTTTATCATCTGTTCATACCTGCACACAATGGCTTACTCTTCCGAAAAGTGGAACAGGTTTTAACTTATGTGCAAGAAGTTCTGCGTGCATCCGCATATGGGACCTTAGTTTACAGTCTCATCCAAAGGACTTCTTGGGTGGAGTCGTGTCGGCACTTGCTTTAACTTCAGATGAAAAATCCTCTTGAATGAGATTTGAACCTGGGTTTGCAGATCACAAGTACAACGTGCATCACTCTAGCCACCAGGCTATTGTTTCCCAGAGAGAGATAGAAAGAGAGAGAGAGAGAGAGAGAGAGAGAGAGAGAGAGAGAAGAGAGAGAGAGAGAGAGAGAGAGAGAGAGAGAGAGAGAGAGAAATTTACGGAAAAATATTCTTGCCAGAAAAAAATTAGAAAAGAGTGATTTAGCCCTGCTATCTGTTATACTAACCATAGGAACAACTGTGTGTAAGAGTGCAAGCAATTCAAGTACTGGTGCCATATGCTCTTGTATCATATACTGATAAGTGATACAGTGTATCGTATCAGACAGTGCAGTCCTGTCTTGCAGCTTCAGATTTCATCATTTTCAACTGCCTTGGGGCAAAACAAAAGTTTCACTCACACATGTTCAACTGATTGCTAATTTTGAAACAAAGAGAGTTGTCCGTGGCAAACTTCTGAATAAAAAAAAGAAAAATTCTCGAAGGGAAACAAATCCACCAATGCAGACGGTAGTTTTTCTCCTTTTTTTTCCGCTTTAATGAGAATGGTTTTCTTTTTTTTATCAAACAGTTGTGCTGGAAAAAAATTGTGCAAAATGAAAAGAGGAGTGATTTTGTGTGTGTGTGTGTGTGTGTTGTGTGTGTGTGTGTGTGTGTTTTGTGACTTTGTGTTGTGTGTGTGTGTGTATGTGTGTAGTTATACTGTTCATTAATGATAGAAATGCATGTA
>CM060340.1:44117633-44130133 GCA_030674155.1 Stramonita haemastoma
TACAATACTCTTCGGTTAAAATGACTCCCCTGGGGACCTTTTTAAAAAATTTTTTATCTTATCCGAGGGGCACCCTAAACAGTCCTCTGATAAGATAAAATACCAGTGAAAAACTGGATCTTATCCGAGGAGCTCCAAATTTGGCGCTTATGTCAATTTCTCATTAGGCCGAAAGGCTTTCCGCCAAATTATGTAGTTCTACACACACACACGCACGCACGCACGCACGCACGCACGCCCGCCCGCCCGCGCGCGCGCGCGCGCGCAAGAAACAAAACGCTACAAGGCAGTTACTGAGTTTATTTGCAAAAACAAAGACAAGTATAAAGAATTGCTCACCTCTGTCTAAGACATGGCACAGATTTTATCTATAGTGAAGGACATTATTTACGACCATTTTTGGTCCCCCTAAAAAGTCATCAACAAAGAGAACTATAGTCTACCTACTATATTGCCTCACATACATATGATGAAGCGATTTTTAAAGTACAAAAATATAAATTTATAAGAATAAAAGAAAAATGTGGAAAATTTAGATAAAAAGATGGAGTCAAAACAAGAACACAAGAGTCCGAATACCGAATACTGATTAGAATTTGAGCCATTGGAGTGTTTGGTAATTGAAACTTCCCTAGCTTTCTTTAAATATCATCCTGTTCAGACAATCTTCAGGTGATTGCTTGTAAAAGGACTTTGTTCACTTGAAGATAGATCATATTATTTATTTAAACCATACGTTTTCACTAAAAGCAGCTCAGAATCATTCTAAAACCAAAGTTTCTGACGTCAGAAACAGCAGTGAGAGGCCTAATATCATAAAATAACTCGGCGTTTTCGTGGGCGGCTTTTCTCGGCCATTATTTTTCGTAGAGCGACGGTACTTCACCATCTGGCACGATCAAATTTGAGCAGTTAAATCCTGTTTTTGAGAAATCGGCTGTTTTTGTATTAATCGCCTGTTTGGTATTTGGGGACTTCCGCCTATTACACATAGTATTAATGATAATAATTATACTGTGTGATGCACCATAACAGAGTGCAGGGTCCTCGCCACACGCACAAAGTTAAACGAAACAAAACAAAACAAAACTGTACACGTGCGTGTGTGCGTCTGTGTTGTGTGTGTGTGTGTGTGTGTGTGTGTGTGTGTGGTGTGTGTGTGTGTGTGTGTGTGTGTGTGTGCCTGCGTGCGCGCGCGCGCGCGCGCGCGTGTGGCCGGCATGCATGGATGTTTAATCTTGAAATTCTTTTGTTATTTTTTTTATCTTCATTCTTTAAACCACCCGAATCACATCACCCTGGCAAAGTTATGCTTCGCCCCTGTACACGAGCGTGCGCATGTCTATGTGTGTGTGTGTGTGTGTGTGTGTGTGTGTGTGTGTGTGTGTGTGTGTGTGTGTGTGTGTGTGTGTGTGTGTGTGTGTGTGTGTGTGTGTGTGTGTAGTGTGTGTGTGTGTGTGTGTGTGTGTGTGTGTGTGGTGTGTGTGTGTGTGTGTGTGTGTGTGTGTGTGTGTGTGTGTGTGTGTGTGTGTGTGTGTGTTGTGTGTGTGTGTGTGTGTGTGTGTGTGTTGTGTGTGTGTGTGTGTTGTGTGTTGTGTGTGTGTGTGTGTGTTGCGTGCATGCGCATGCGTTCACTATTGTTTTTAAACTGGTTAAGGTTATTTGTGATTTGTTCCATGTCTAGCTTAATGTTACGCATGTTAAATGCCAGCGCTTTGATTCGTTTTGTTTGTTTTTTAGAAGGATATAGTGTTATACAAACTCCATATACCACAGCATTAGTATTACTTTTAATTGTAAAAGATATTTGTTCATGCATGTTTATTACTGATAGGCATTTAGACATCGTCTCTGAATGGGCTAGAGTTTGCGTATATTTAGATTGGATATATTTTAATGTTAAAGAGAGAGAGAGAGAGAGAGAGAGAGAGGGGAGAGAGAGAGAGAGAGAGAGAGAGAGAGGAGAGAGAGAGAGAGAGAGAGAGAGAGAGAAGAGAGAGCAAGGCAAGGCAAGGCAAGGCAAGGCAAGGCAAGGCAAGGCAAGCAAGGCAAGGCAAGGCAAGGCAAGGCAAAATTCTTTTATTCGAGGATAATAGATAAGCACTCATGTGCTTTTTTACATCCAGTCCCCGCCCTTTTCAGGGAAAACATCAAGATAAAAAGATACTAAACAGTAAAACTATATGCAGTACCAAACAACATAAAGGAATAAGGACATTATACATAATAAGATAATAAAAATGCACACTTTCAGAAGACGAAAATCAGAAGCCACAATAAAATGATTTTGATGAGAGAGAGAGAGAGAGAAGAGAGAGAGAGAGAGAGAGAGAGAGAGAGAGAGAGAGAGAGAGAGGAGAGAGAGAGAGAGAGAGAGAGAGAGAGGAGAGAGAGAGAGAGAGAGAGAGAACACTGAACACTGAACATGAACACTGAACACTGAATATTTAATGTACATTGGCCTTGGACCACAATACATTTGTTGGGCTTGGGGTTCGGCAATGGATTCATTCATATTATTAGCAATGCAAATGCATAAACAAGTAACTATTATCAACGATTAAAGAGAAAAAAACACAATTATTCCATTTCATGACTGAAACCTGAAATCAACCATGATACAGCTACAAAAGAACAAAAATGATGTCTAATAAAGCATGCATATTAAGTATATATCTGAACGTAACAGCGAGTCAAGAAAGTATTTGGGTCAACAATATTTTCCTTTTGTTAATAGAATGAAAAATATATCTAGACAAACTGTGCCTGTACTCGTTATTTGTTGCTTTGAGCAGATCTGGTAATGGCACATTGATGCACTTGCTTAAGAACTTTTCCCTCAAGTCTGTGTACATGCAACATTAGAGAGAGAGAGAGGAGAGAGAGAGAGAGAGAGAGAGAGAGAGAGAGAGAGAGAGAGAGAGAGAGAGAGAGAGAGAGAGAGAGAGAGAGAGAGAGAGAGAGAGAGAGAGAGAGAGAGAGAGATGGAAGTACAGATTAAATGTGAGTATGTATAAATATGAGATCTTGTGCATAGCCTATACCTTACACTAGTAAACACTTGTAAACTAAGTCATTTATGAATGGAACTCTGAACAAAGACATTGGTCAAGTTTTTGTTTTAATTTTGGTCATATTTCATGTCCATTCAATTCAAACATCTCAGAGAGAAATTCAATCAGGTTACAAGCCATACATAATGGGTAAACAATAATATCACGGATACATACAACAGTATTCGAACATCAGCACCTAAAAAATCAACTCTACCTCAGCCAGTTATAAACACAACCAAGTAAAACCCCAAACACTCCTCTTTTGGTGCTTTCTGGTATCGGTTTTCATCCAGTTTTAACAATGTTTATTCAAAGTAGCTCTGAAATTGTTTTTTTATTCCGTTAGATTTCAGCTGCGAGCCGGCTACCCAACCCTGACTCCAGCCTTTTTTGCTGGAGGGGGAGGTAGGCTTTTCCCAATGCTCTGACCAGCAGTGACACAATGACTGACCCACCGACTTTTTGTTTCTTTTTAATTATCACACTATTCAAATGTTACCAAAATGATCTGTTCATTCATAATATGCTTTTAAAAGAGGGAAGTGACAAAGCACTTGATTCCAGTCATGTTAACTTTACGACCAAAAAGCACAGGCATCCTTTAAGAGCTAGTGGTCAGAGTGATGCACCTGTGATCTGCTGACCGTTCAAGATTTTTTTTTATCTGGAGTTAACATCAGTGCCAACTCCACTCTCCCAAAAAGTCCGTCGGATGAAACTATAAACCGAGCCCCCCTGTGCAAACCCACGCAAAATATATTGCACACACGTTAAAACCCGTTCCGCTTTTTGGAAGAGTAGGCCATTGTGTGCCGGTGGGAACGGCTGATAAAATTTACAAAGCTGTGTACTCTATTTTAAAATTTCTTTTTAATATATTTTTTTAATTTACAAAGCAGCAAACACACGGGGACTGTAAAAAAGCACATACGTGCTTATCCCGTTATCCTCGAAATAAAAGACTAATTTAAAAACTTAAGGGCAAATCATCAGCTTGCACGTTCTAAGAGGGAATTGTGCAAAGCTGGCATTTTTCTCAGGGAAAAAAGTCAGTAAGTCAAGTGCCTGTGGTGTGTGCTCACCACTTATGTAAACATTCTAATCTATACATTTTATCCATTCTATAGCAGAGCTGCTTATGACATATACAGTAAAAAGGGAAGCAAAACTAGCAACAAAACTTTTTGTTGGTCCTCTAAAAGAAAATGTAGTGTCTTCATCATCCCAAATTAATGATATATGATAATGATACTAATAATTATATTAATGATAAATATAGGTAATCAAATTAAGTAAACATTTTCTACACCTTTGTACATTTCTAGTTGGGAATCTAGAACAAGCTTAACAGGATTAGAAGCAAAACAAATCGTTTTTCACAAAGCGTACTAACACAGCAAGGAAATCATCGATAAAACTTGCAACCCCAAAGCAAAACTTCTAATATGCTACTGACAAAAGGGAGTTTCAGTTCACGTCTTCATATGAGTAAAATTATTTGAAAAACACCATGTCCAATACAGTTTAAAAGAATGCACCTAAAACTCGGCTTCAACAGAAAAATATTCTCTAGTATTACTCGGGCAACTCTACTGTTGACCCTGGAAGGATATAACATAGGGGGAAGGGGCAGCAAACAAAGGGAGTGCATTAACTGAACTTAAAAAATATTCAGATACCAGGCAAAACTGTCTTAGAATTCCATACAAAATTTACAAAACTGCATACACACCGGGGATTGGATGTAAAAAGAAAGCACTCGAATGCTTATTCCATTATCCTCGATATAACAAAGAAAATACTGCTAAAACGCACGTTTATCTTTGCCAAATCGGTTTATAAAAACACACACACACACACACACACACACCACACACACACACACACACACACACACACACACACCACACCACACCACACACACACACACACACACACACACACACACACACAAATAATTTTGACTCGACTCGAAACAGAGCCAACCGTTTTGTACAACTGCTTGTAAACAGTTCATCACCCATTGATTAAACAAATCACACATGCTAAACCATTTTCTAATTTTACACAACCCAGGTATTGTTGAAACTAGAAAAGTACAAGCAAGAAGACAGGCTGATAAAAAAAACAACAAAAAAAGCTCATCAAAAACTGGCCTACCGCATTGTATTTTTGCAAGAATACAGTATTTCACATTTCCTGTATTGGAATTTTGCTCAAGACATTCAGGTGGAGCTTCATGCTTTTAGAAAAGCAGGCATATGTCGCAGATAGCCCAATACAAAGGTTGGACCACTGCCAGAAAGCAGACCAGAAATCACGCAGCAATGACCACTGATCAAAGTAAAGTCTTTTACTCCAGTTTTGCTAATATAAGTAAAATAAAATAAAACTTGCGTAGGGTCTCCAACTCCCCTTTGTCTCCAGTTATCTATTCTTTCAGGTTTTTTTTAATTATTATTATTGATTTATCTTTCCGTTAATTTTAGGCTTTTGTTTTGTTTGATTACAGTATGAGATCTCCAACCTGTTGCTCCTTTTTTTTATTTTGAGGGGAACAAAGCAAAACAAGAATGGAAGGACTGTGGTAGATATTAAGTTTACTCGAGGTGAAAATCGGAATCAAAAATTGCTGGGAGAGATGCAGATGGAGCAGTCTACTGATGGGCTGGGAGTGCTACATGTATGACCTGGGTAGTGGACATGTCCCTGACCTATGGCAAAGCTAAAGGCAAGAAGGAAATAAGGTAACAGGACATACTAATACAGGTTGCTGGCTCTCTTACACATAATAGAAAATGAAAAATTTGACATTTTTCTTGCACCTTATCCAGTACAAATTAAAAAAAACAACTATAAACGGTACAATGCCTTTTTTTTCTAATTCACAAAAAGGTAAATGTGTCCAATAGCCTATGTGATCGTTGGGGAGAGAGTTATCAGAGACCTCAGCTTTCCAGGGCCAGCATGTTGAGGGCGGCGCCCATCTCCTCTCCCTTGCTGCTTTACCTTCCCTGTCCCTAAAGAGGGCAGGTAGCCGTTTACAATGAGTTCTGACCACCGAGCTACCCTGCCTGTTCTAACGCAAGTTTGTTAAATAGGATGTGCACGTAATCTTTTTTGAAAAAAAATACTGCAATTTTAAAAAATCCGACACTTCACTACTTCCTTCATCACTTTTCCAAAATTTAAAGTCAATTTTTTTAACAGCGGCAAATCCAGCAATGTAACAAATTTTCTTTTTAAAAAATCCCACTACCTGCACAGATAACTTTCATATCATTTCGCTAACGCCTTTTTTTTTTTTTCTTTTTAGCACCTTGACCCCAACACACACACACGCGCGCGAAACGCGCGCAAACACGCGCACGAAAACACACGAACATACTTTCTACTCTTTACTAACGCCTTTTTTCTGCAGTGTAGACAATGTGTATTGCTTTGATGATTATTCAATAATTCCGTATAACATCAGTACCCCTCCCCCCCCTTTCTGTTTTAAATCTTTAAAAAATCTTAATACACCCCCTCCCAAATAGTTTTGTACTCTACAAATGGCACTCTACTTTTGTTTTTAAATGAACTTTGTCTAAAATGCTATTTTTTCCCGTCCCTATGTACAAGAACATTTTGCCCCCTCCCCCTCCCCCCTTCCTCTTAGCCTTTCCGCTAAAATTCTTGCATCCCCCCCCCACTGACCCTGAAAACAATGTACATGCATTGTGTCAACATACTCTATCCCCCTCCACCCCCACCCCCAAATTACCGGGAGGCTCTTTCAGTCTAAGGAGCTTCCCCACTTTCTGGAAATGCTTTGCAAGAACTTTCCTCTTTTCTATCCTTCGCTTCTTTCTGACTTCCTTCGGCTCTCTCCTCTCTTGCCTATTTCCTACCAACCCACTCTATTCTCCTGCTTTTTTTCTTCTTCTAGCATATCTTTCCTCGTTTGAAAACTTAATGAACTGCCCTGTAGTGGGAATGTGTCGGCTGAGGCCAGCAAGGCATAGACCTCCTGCAGAGGAGCATAAAGACCAGGCACTTTGCATTCTAGCCAACACGAGTGAACGAAGAAGTGTCGTCAGCACATACCATATATCTACCTGCCTTTTGTGTCCACATGGGGGAGGGGGTCATGGTTAGAGTTAAGGTTAGTGTAAAGGTTAGTGTTAAAGAGTTAATAGCGTGTACAGGTTGTCTGTCAGATGGTCGGTCTGAATGTTAGAAAAATGGACACAATAGGCACATAGACAAATAGTAAGTAGCTATGGACACAGTGGTACGTAGCTCATAGTATTGTTGTGGAGCTTTAAATCAGAATCTCTAGTTCCAGCAACAGATGATTTTACTGTCCACTTTTGGTTTATTCCTTGGCTAAGTTCCGAGGTTTACCAATGGTGAGATTCTGTGTAAGCCATCGGTCAAATTGATTTCAAACCCGAGACATGTTTTTTAGAAGTTGCACCTCTTTAAAAACAACAACAACCGAGCCCAGAATAAACCATGTAAGAAAAATTCTTTCACCCAGATCTTTTTTCTATCCCCACTGCTTTAAAATATGCATCCATACCCCAGTAAACACCCTTTCCTATCCTCTCCTTTCCTTACCTCTCCTTCCAACCTTATGTCTCCCCCACACAACTACCCACTTTATACACAGACAGACAGACAGACAGACAAAGACAGACAAAGACAGACAGACATAAACACACATATACACACACGTGCGCGCTCGCCACCAGTGTGCATGTTGGGAGAGGGGTTTATCTCCTACCAGCATACTATGGCCTACTTTTAAGAACAGCAGAATAGGTTTTTTAACGTGTGTGCAAGTTGTTCTGCGTTCGTTCACGCACGGGGTCACAGTTTATTATCTCATCTGAAGGACAGACATTCAGATCTTTTTTTTCGTCGAAATGGGAACAAAGAGCTAGGTTGGGAACCGAACCCAGAACTCCATAGTTTACTTGTTGGCGAGCAAACGTCTTAACCATCCCGCGACCCTTCCTAGGACTTTTTAATTCAAATTTCTACTCCAGCCAAAAGGAATGGCTATATCATTGCTCGTTTGCATTAAAAAAAAAAAATCGAGGTCTGACACTTTGCTCCCCAAGGGCTACATAGGCTATGGAACACATGGACCTATTCTTCAATAATGGTAAACAATAATTAGTTTTATGTCCAAAATATCAGAGTATTGATAGTGATTACCAAAGGGCAGATACTCTTAAAAACACAATTATTTCATTCGATTTCTTGGGGAAAAAACGTTTACCAGTCCCACAGGATATAATAGTAGAAACAGTTCAACTAATTTATAAAATTCATTAAAAAAAAATTAAGATAGGTCATTTTTTGTTATTGCGTTCCTGGGTTCGATCAAAAGTTCTCCAATTGTGAACATTTGTGAATGTGACCTTTTGCTCACGTTAAGGCAGCCACATTCTGACTTCGGGGATGATGTCTGAACACGACACCTGGGTGCATACATTTATTTTTCAAATATTCTGTGCCACTGGAACACAATGGCTTACGCTTTCCAAACGGTTTGTTTAACGTGCGTACTAGTTCTTCTCGGGTTTGTGGGGGGGGGGGGGGGGGGGGGGGGGGGGGGGGGGGGGGGGGGGGGGGGGGGGGGGGGTTTGGTCTATAGTCTCATTTAAAGGATTTTGGGGGAGTGGGGTGGGCACTGATGTTGACTCTAGGGAAAACTTCTCTTGCAGGGATGTCTGGGTGTTGGCAGCCAAAACCTGGGGCTGGTGGTGTTGTCCTCATCCTCCTTGTTGACCCTTACCTGCAGTCGGGAACTGCTTCCAGGCCCCGGGGATGCTTGGTACTAGTGATCTGGCACCAGAACTGAAAACAGCATCAACAGGCAACTTGAGCAATCCGGATGGTTTGCATGTTCAAACAAATCAATTCAGTATCTGTTTAAAATAAATCAATTTTCTCTGGAAAAAAGTTCCAGCAGAGCGGGGATCGAATCCGGACTTTTCACTTTCTAGGCAGGTAGGTAACCACTAGACTACCTGTCCACCAATCGCAAGATGACTAAGGTGACATGTCTCTTGGTTACAACTACTTCAGAATTCTTCAGTCACAGGATTCAATCTCTGCAATATCAGTGTCCCCACTGTACCTAAAGTTCTTTGGATACAACTATAAACTGAGGCCGCATGTGTGATAACACACAGTACATCTTGCCCACACGTTTGAAACCCGTTCCGACTTTTGGAAGATAAAACTATTTCGTGCAGGTAGAAACTATGACGTCTAAAAAAAACCGTATGCACACAGGTTTGGTATTTGGACACCATCCCCGCAGTCGGAATGCTGCTGCCTTAATGGGGAGAAAAATCGGTCCCATACGCAGAATCTCACTATTGGCGAACCTCGGAGCTTTAACCGAGGAAAGTAAAAACAAATCTCAACATCGCTTGATGAATAAAGGGTGGACATTTTCACATTGTTCTATGACATTAAGATGCAGGCTTGCCAATGCTTTAGATTTATTTGTGTAGACACGTGTATACGATCTTTTTTTTTAATGTGCACCCTAAAGATCTGTAAACTTTGCCAGCTTATGGCGGAAAAAAAGCCTGGCCCGCATCTATCTACAGCTTCACAGTATCACGAAGCATTTAAAAACAAAAAAATAGAATATGGTTACGGGTGGCGGATAGCCTGGTGCTTAAACTGTTGTGCGTGTGATCCCACGGCCTGGGGTTGAGCCACCACCCAGGTACCTGTTCAATGGCATTTTCTCCCTGAAGCTAACACAAGTACTGACTTTACTTCCCTGAAAGTCATTTGCGTGCGATTGTAAACCGTGGTCACATGTGTGAACACGCACAGAAAATCCTTCGGAAACGTTAAAAACCCATTTAGCCTTTTGGCAGGGTAGGCCATCGCGTGCCAAAAATTAATATTCAAACAAAAATCAATGCACAATGCTGTCTTTAGACATCCCCGAAGTCGAGATGCAGATAAACGGATTGCAACGGGTTTGCCTACACAAAATATCATTGGTTCACCTCGAAGCTCTATCCAAGGAACGAAAAAATACTTACGCTTGCGAGTGCATCCGCCATGCTTGTCTGGATTCATTCTGCTGCCACGATGAAAGACACACGCCCAGAACTGTGATTCGATCCCCATGACAACTGTCGAAACCTATGCCAGACTTCTGAGTATTCAGAGCAAGAATGGAGTGACCCAGAAGGTCTGGGAAGTGCTTTAAGAAAATGTTTGGGGGCGCGAGGTGTCCCTTCCCCTCGTGAGCACGGTATGCGAGGGTAGGCAGGCTGTGCCGTTTTAGGACACCCACATCTTTGTTCCACGCCACTCTAGGGGCGCTCCCTTTGTGACCACTGCGGAAAAGGTTGAACGGATACTGACGGCAGTACTCAACCCTGTGGTCAGTGAGCCTTGCAAAACATTCCCGGGACAAAATTTGATTCGAGCTCAGAAACTAGGAAGGACTGGGTGACTTTTGCGGACATTGAGCACACACACGTTGACAGATCATACTCTGTATAGACACGCCAGGAAAGTGTGCAAGACAGGGGTTGCATGTTCGGATATCTACAACCCTACCTCTTTCTACTGTCGGTTCTATGTCGACTAGCAGATGTCCACAAGGACCACAGCCCCTCCTGCTCTCATCGCCTTTGCTCCCTGAAGTGTTGCAGAGATGGGAGGTCATAGAAACACCACTCTGATACCAAGCCCCCAAACTCCTACCGACTCTGCTGCACTTTCTCCTATCTCCTATTCCAAACTCTTCCTTCCCACAGGTCTGACATCTGTCTACTTTAGTCATGGGCATCTTGGACAAGTTCAGGGTCATGTGCTCCAACATCGTGGCGATGGCGTCTCCATGATCTCTGGTGAGAAGGATCACTATCACTGGCGAAGATCTGGTGAAAAGACCATGAACACAGCTATCGGTATATAGTCTACATTAATCCTTTTACACACAAAAAAGACGATAGTGGCCTATTCGTTAAAGTGCTGCTCCCTTAATCTGCTGTCCCCAAGTCCCATTTCTCTGCTGTCCCGAAGTCCCATTTCTGAACACAAGTTGAAAATCTTGTAAACACTTCAAAACTCGTTCCATAATTTGGAAGAGTAGGCCCCTTTGTGTCGGTAAGAACTACAGAAATATCTGGAAAAAATCATACACACTGGTGTGTTTAGACTTCATCCTAAAAGTGGGAACCAGCTATCTGAAGGATTGTTTTATGCAAAAATCTCGCCATTGGCCAACCCAGGAGCTTTAGCTGATGGGAGAAAAAAACCAAAATACTCTAAAATCCAGACTTCTGAAATTTACAAGACAAACAATTTCCTTTCTGCCATAGGTTTCGTAACAATCAAACCGTCTCAATGTTTTGCCTTCCCATTTAACATCTTTCCATTGAAAAATATTGAAAAGAGAGAGAGAGAGAGAGAGAGAGAGAGAGAGAGAGAGAGAGAGAGAGAGAGAGAGAGAGAGAGAGAGAGAGAGAGAGAGAGAGAGAGAGAGAGAGAGAGAGAAGAGACCGACAGACAGACAGACAGACAGACAGACAGACAGAGACAGACAGACAGAGACAGAGACAGAGGCTGAGGACAGAGACAGAGACAGAGAGACAGAACAGAAGAGAATACAGAACATGTGTACACGTTAGAGCCTGTTTAGCTTTTTGAAAGAGTAGGCTATTCGTTGGGGTAAGAGTGGATAAGAACAAATTTCTTCAAAAGCTCAGACAGCACCTGTTGTCTGCCGCCATATGAGCGAAAATGTATCGTGCTGCCGTAACGGGCCTAACAAGTCAGGCCCAGCGCATCTGACTTCGGCATAGGAGAGATTTGTTATCGTTTAAGTCTTTCTTGGAAAAAAAGGCAGGAAAATGGACCAAGGAGGCAGAACAAAGACGAGGTGACAGGAAAAACAAAACCGGAACAAGGTAGACAATGAGAGGAATAGAAAAGAGGGAGTCCCAGCACAGTTTCCTCGAAGGTCCGATGCCATTAACATTTTATACCGGCAGCCACCCCCCAGCCTCCCCCCCCCAAAAAAAAAAAAAAAAAAAAAAAACACCAAAAAACCACGGTACGGAGAAAAATTAAATGTGAAAATATTTTAATGATTAAATTCATTCCTTTAGGCCCATAAAACCAGGCTGTGCTGAGGACGCCAGCCATCGTGCTTGATTTATCATCCCCAAATTACACAAAAATAAAGAATAACCCTCAAAGTAGATTAACCGCCCCCCCCCCCCCCCCCCCCCCCCAGGATAAAAAGGTTTAAATTGCCATAATTATGGGCAAATAAAGCTGTGGAACAGACATTATGCTTATCTGGAAAGTTCTTTGGATGAAACAAACTGAGGTCCAGTGTGTCCACAGGCACAACCTCTTGCGCTCAACGTTAAAACCTGCTCCACCTTTCCTAATAAGCCA
>CM060340.1:44135133-44140133 GCA_030674155.1 Stramonita haemastoma
TGTTGTTGATGTTACTATTGTTGTCTGCCTGCACGAAAAGAGGGTGTGGTTTCAGTCACAACTAAGCTATTGTTGTTATTGTTACTGATGTTTTTGTTGTTGCTTTTGTTGTTGCTGTTGTGCATTCCCCAGCTTACCACTTTAGGGGCCACCCAGAATGTGCACTCTGACTCCCTCATCCCACCTGGGTTATTACTGTGAGACTGATATTGCACACTGAATGAGAAGTTTGCGTGTAGGACTGTTTTGAAGCACCTCGCCATATAGGCAACCATACTCCCACTTCAGAGGGTTTTTTCTCCTTTGAAGGAGAGTGCAGTTTGGTATGTTAAGAGTTTGTCACGGCTGAATGCGATCTCAACATAACATTTTACAACACTTAAGTGTAGATTTTGGCAATCAATGACATCAAGAACTGCCAAAGCTTTTGACTTGGGCCAAAAGTAAGCTGTTCATTTGAAACACTGTTTCTGTGTGTTTTAACGTCGGCTCTGACTCTACTGACTCTGTCCCCTGAAACTCCTGAGGATGAAACTAAAAGTGAGGTCCAGCGTACAAACACAAAGCTGAACTCTTGAACAAACATCAGAAAGTTATCTGTCACTGATTTCTTATGTTATGTTAGTCATGTTTATATGTAGACTCGGGCGGGCTCTTTGTTTGTTTTCTTTTTGTAGGGGGCGGAGGAGAACCGGGGAAGGAGAGTTGGGGAGGTGGAACAGGGCACTTGGAAGACAGAAATACAGCCCCCACACCCACACCCACACCCTGCAAATATTATCATAATTATTGTTCTTTCTCGCGTTACCAAATAAATTATTGTTTCATCATTTCGGTCGTGTCATGTCTGACCATATCCATCTGTTTCCATGCCATTCTCCCGTACAGTATCAAAAAACTATAATGCCCTCCGCCCCCACCCTCACAAAAAAAACAACAACACACACCACAAAAAGCAACACCAAAACAAAAAAAAACAAACAACAACATACAAAAAAAGCAACACCACAAAACAAAACAACAACAAACAACAACACACAACACAACCACACCACACACACACACACACACACACACACACACACACACACACACACACCACACACCACACACACACACGCACATACACACACACACCACACACACACACACACCACACAACACACACACACACACACACACACACACACACACACACACACACACACACACACACACACACACACATACTTCCTTTAGGCCTAATGCCAGCCTGTCCTCCGAGGTTGGCTGGACCATAAACCCTTGCTGTAATCTGGGAATCTGGGAATCTGGGCAAAGATCTGGGCAAAGATCTGGGCAAAGATCTGCCGCCCCCTTTCTCCAGCTGTCACTAACCACTACATCCACTCTGTTGTCTCGCTCAACGTGGAAAATATTTTATTGTATGTGTGTGTGTGTGTGTGTGTGTGTTGTGTGTGTGTGTGTGTGTGTGTGGTGTGTGTGTGTGTGTGTGTGTGTGTGTGTGTGTGTGTGTGTGTGTGTGTGTGTGTGTGTGTGGTGTGTGTGTTGTGTGTGTGTGTGTGTGTGTGTGTGTGTGTGTGTGTGTGTGTGTGTGTGTGTGTGTGTGTGTGTGTGTGTGTGTGTGTGTGTGTGTGTGTGTGTGTGTGTGTGTGTGTGTGTGTGTGGCCCGGGGGGAGGTGGGTTGCCTTCGTGTGTGTCTTCGTGCGTGCGTGTGTACATGCATGCAGATGCGGCATCATCTACAAAGGGCCACGAATGAGTGGAAGTTGAAGGGGAGGGGGGGAGGTGAACACGAAAAAGACAAAAAGCAAGATCTCAAAATACTTTCAGACCTAAAAAGCCACCCCCAAAAACCAAAAACAACAACAACAACAACAACAACAACAAAACCCCAAAACAAAAGCAAAAACAAACAAACACAAGGAAACATCGTTGTGTTTGAAGTTACCTGAAATGCAACAGAGCGTTCTTTGGAAATCCATAAATCTCTCTGATAATAACTTTTACATCAAAAATAAAACAACTGGCATTAAACAAAAGAACGAAAGGTTGCATATCTCTGCATGTTAGAAAAAGGAAAAAGACCACATAAAACCAAGTAAAATATGAGAGAGAAGACATAAAAGCGTTAGATTTAGAGTTTTTTGCTTTCCGTTTTTCTTCAAGAATTTGACATAATATAAATAAAAAATATATACCTTACAAAATAAACGAAAAACGCGAAGATTATCAGGAAAGATATTTTAAATGTTTTGTACAAGAATAGGTTGTTGAAAGAGAAAAAAAACTTACACAAATATGTAAAAAAAAATCCAAGAAGTGTCTATAGATCCTGAGATAGGGATGTCCTTGCTTGTGGTTTTGTATACAAACAAAGTAATGAAAAAAACCAAATTAGAGAATGCAAGAAAAGAGATCAGATAAGACATTCTTTGGGGTTGTTGTTGTTTTTTTAGTGTTTTTTTAGCTTTGTCCAAAATTTTGAGAAAAAAAATCAGTCCTTGCCAAAATAAACCCATCCAATGAAAAAATGCATATATACCTGACAGGGCAAATTTTCAACAGAGACACCAAGACTGTGGTCAACCTTCTCGCTCAGGTAATGTATGCCATCTGTCATGTGGAGCAAGAGGTCAGAGACCTCAGCTTCTCTAGGGGCCAGCATATAGAGGGCGGCGCCCATCTCCTCTCCCTCGCTGCTTTACCTTCCGCCAGGGAAGAAGGCACGTACCCACTTATAGCTGGGTGAACTGGAGACTGCCAAGGAGTACTACAGTCACCCGTGTGAGAGGCAACCACACTCCTTGCTCGGGAAGAACAGGTGCTGTGACCACTGAGCTATCCTGTACCCGACTCTGAGATTGTTCATCATCAGTAATAGAAGGGGACGACATCGGCAGCAAAGATGCTGGATGAGATACATACTGACTGGAGTGGGAGGGAGGGGGAGGGGGGAATGGTCGAAGAGTGGGATGGAGGGCAGGAAGGGGAAAGAGAAACAGTCCTGAATGAGTTCCAACACGTTACATTAGAGTGAGCAAACTTTCAGACGAATTTTCGTCACGTATCATATTATCATTTTTAATTAATATCATCTGCAATACTATGTATTGTTGCGTACGCTGTACCAGCTTTCGTTACGACAAAAGTTGCTATATTCATGCCAGGCTACCCTTTTCAGGGGGAGTGGTGTTGCCACAAAAACAGCGCCACACATATCAAACATACTAGTAACCTATTGTGGCATACATTAGAGCACTCTCATGGTGCAATGGGCTCTTTTACTGTGCAAAACTCGGGGCAGGACGGGGATCAAATCGGCCTTTGTAAAATGTTATCAGTAATAATTATGTGCCTTTGTCTTTGGGGTGTGTATGCATGGGCGTATGCATCTGAAGCTTGGGTTTGTGTGCACGTATTTGTACGTGTGTGTGTGTGTGTGTGTGTGTGTGTGTGTGTGTGTGTGTGTGTGTGTGTGTGTGTGTGTGTGTGTGTGTGTGTGTGTGTGTGTGTGTGTGTGTGTGTGCGTGTGTGTGTGTGTGTGTGTGTGTGTGTTTATATATATATATGTGTGTGTGTGTGTGTTTGTCTGTGTATATCTGTGTGTGTGCGTGTGCTCGCGAGTGGCGACGACCCTGTACTGAGCCGTAATGCACCATATTGTATTGTTATTAACATTAATATTTTCTGGAATATCATGTTTTGTTGCGTATACTGTACACCAGCTGTCCGTCCAAGAAGACTATTGCCATATTCAAGCCAGGCTTCCCTTTTCGGGGCTGTGGTGTCCCACAAAAACTGCACCGGCCCGCTGTATCAAAGATGCCGGTAAAGTGTGTATGCATACAGTACAACTCTCTCATAGCGCCGTGGACTCTGTTACTGCGCAAATGTCGGGGGTAGGACGAGGCTCAAAGTGGCACTTTGTCACATCTTCTCCATATGGGCCTTTTTTTTTTTTTTTTTTTTTTTTTTGGGGGGGGGGGTATGCGCACACACGTTTTGCACACGCTGGTGTTTGTGTGTGCGTTTTGTTGTGCGTGTGGCGACGACCGTGCACTGTACAGTGGTGCCTCAGATTGTATATTATCATTCTATTTTTGTGTAACACAATGTATTGTTGCGCACATTCTACCAGCTTTGGTTCCGACAAGACTTGCTATTTTGAAGCCAGGTAGGCCTAACCTTTTGGGGGCTGTGGTGTTGCAACAAAAAATAGCGCTAACCATGTACAAGATGATAGTAAAGTGCGTATGCATACAGTAGAGCACACTCATGGTGCCTTGGGCTCTGTTACTGTGCAAAAGTCGGGGTAGGACGGGGCTCAAACTGGCACTTTGTCACATCTTCTCGATATACACCTTATTCTCGGGGGGGGGGGGGGGGGTATGCATGCGAGTCCGCTGTGGTTATTAACCCTGGACCGTCATATTAACCCTGGACCGTCATATTAACCGTCATATTAACCCTGGACCGTCATATTAACCGTCATATTAACCCTGGACCGTCATATTAACCGTCATATTAACCATGGACCATCATATTAACCATGGACCGTCATATCAATCATGGACCGTCATATTAACCGTCATATTAACCATGGACCGTCATATTAACCGTCATGTTAACCATGAACCGTTATATTAACCATCATGTTAACCATGGACCATCATATTAACCGCGTACCGTCATAATAACCCTGGGCCGTCATATTAAGCATTGATCGTCATATTAACCGTCATATTAACCATTGATCGTCATATTAACCGTCATATTAACCATGGACCTTCATATTAACCATGGACCGTCATATCAACCGTCATATTAACCATGGACCGTCATATTAACCATGGACCGTCATATTAACCATGGACCGTCATATTAACCATGGACCGTCATATTAACCATGGACCGTCATATTAACCGTCATGTTAACCCTGGGCCGTCATGTTGCGGGCACAAGGCTGTACCCCCCTAGGCTACCCACCCCCTGAATC
>CM060340.1:44155133-44157633 GCA_030674155.1 Stramonita haemastoma
ACAATGACAACAAAATGTTCGGAACGTGAATCACACACAGCAACAGAAAACAACACCACACTGCAGAAAATGAATCATTGAAACAAAGACAGGCCAGAGTCCAGTCACAGAGGCCTAGGTATAAAAGACAAACAGGTATTCGGTATAAAAGACAGACAGGTATTCGGTATAAAAGACAAACAGGTATTCGGTATCAAAGGCAGACAGGTATTGGGTGTCAATGGCAGACAGGTATTGGGTGTCAAAGGCAGACAGGTATCGGGTGTCAAAGGCAGACAGGTATCGGGTGTCAAAGGCAGACAGGTATCGGGTGTCAAAGGCAGACACGTATCGGGTGTCAAAGGCAGACAGGTATCGGGTGTCAAAGACAGACAGGTATTGGGTGTCAAAGGCAGACAGGTATTGGGTGTCAAAGGCAGACAGGTATTGGGTGTCAAAGGCAGACAGGTATTGGGTGTCAAGGCAGACAGGTATCGGGTGTCAAAGGCAGACAGGTATTGGGTGTCAAGGCAGACAGGTATTGGGTGTCAAAGGCAGACAGGTATTGGGTGTCAAAGGCAAAACAGGTATTGGGTGTCAAAGGCAGACAGGTATTGGGTGTCAAAGGCAGACAGGTATTGGGTGTCAAAGGCAGACACGTATCGGGTGTCAAAGGCAGACAGGTATCGGGTGTCAAAGACAGACAGGTATCGGGTGTCAAAGGCAGACAGGTATTGGGTGTCAAAGACAGACAGGTATTGGGTGTCAAAGGCAGACAGGTATCGGGTGTCAAAGGCAGACAGGTATCGGGTGTCAAAGACAGACAGGTATTGGGTGTCAAAGGCAGACAGGTATTGGGTGTCAAAGGCAGACAGGTATCATCCATTGGCTCAGGCTGACCTGGGTGGGGGTCTGATATCCATGCGCTGTGTGGCCTGTTCAGTACTGGTGAGGGGTATGGTGTTGTGTGGTGTTGGTATGATATGGTATCCCATGGTGCATTCGCTCACACGCATTCAGCCCCCCCCCCCCCCCACACACACCCACACCCACACCTACATACACACATACACATACGCGCGCGCAAACACACACACACCCAAACACAAACACCCCCCCCCCCTCACACACACATACACACAAAGTCAAACAAACAACTAAGGGACAAGACCATCAAAATATCCGAGAAATACAACACACACACACACACACACACCACACACACACACACACACACACACACACACACACACACACACACACACAACACACACACAGAGAAAAGCAAAGCACCACAAGCCACGCTGATGGAATACGGGGACGATTCATGATCTTTACAGCTACTGCTCTCAGAGAGAGAGAGAGAGAGGAGAGAAGAGAGAGAAGGATGAGAGAGAGAGAGAGAGAGAGAGAGAGAGAGAGAGAGAGAGAGAGAGAGAGAGAGAGAGAGAGAGAGAGAGAGAGAGAGAGAGAGAGAGAGAGAGAGAGAGAGAGAGAGAGAGAGAAGGAGAGAGAGAGAGAGAGAAGAGAGAGAGAGAAGAGAGAGAGAGAGAGAGAGAGAGAGAGAGAGAGAGAGAGAGAGAGAGAGAGAGAGAGAGAGAGAGAGAGAGAGAGAGAGAGAGAGAGAGAGGAGAGAGAGAGAGAGAGAGAGAGAGAGAGAGAGAGAGGAGAGAGAGGAGAGAGAGAGAGAGAGAGAGAGAGAGAGAGAGAGAGAGAGAGAGAGAGAGAGAGAGGAGAGGAGAGGAGAGAGAGAGAGAGAGAGAGGAGAGAAGCTCTTCTTGCATCCTAGCTGACACCTCGTCCCTCTCCCATCACATACACTCTCTCTCTCTCTCTCCCTGAGTGCCTTCATGCATGCATGTATGCAGCTTAGCCGTCTGCTGCTGTAGTATCTGAGTGCAGTCTGTTACCACTGCAGTGGGTGTACACTCAAGTGACCAGCAAGAGAATGAGGGAATGAGTGGTTGTTTGAGTGAATGTATGAATTTTTATTTTTTGTCTTTTTCATTCCTCTGCTATAGATCTCCGAGGTTCATCCATGGTGAGATGTATGCGTATGTAACCGGTATTTTCCCCGCCACACCATTTAGGTAGCCGCTTTCCGACTTCGGGGATGAATAAATGAATGCATGAATGAATCTTTGATTTATCATGCGCATAAAAATCCCTTTACACACAAAAGGTGTGACATCAGCGATCGAAAGATGGAAAAGAAAGAAAGAAAAAAAGAAAGACAGAAAAAGAAAGAGAAAAAGAGAAAAATAACAAAAATAAAGAAAAAGAAAATGAAAGAAAAAGAAGACTGATAGAAAAAAAGGAGAATATTGCTTCTATTTTTCTGGGTTTTTTCTTTTTTTTAGAAGGGTGGGGGGATGGGTAAGGAGGGTGTGCTTCACACGTCTCTCTTGATTGCCCCTCCTCTACTCCACCCCTTATAAAAAATCTGTAGCTAATTAGTTCAGTGCTATTTCATTGGCCACACACTAGTCTTCCTCTCATTGCGGACATGATCATTATCTAG
>CM060340.1:44160133-44165133 GCA_030674155.1 Stramonita haemastoma
AGATGTTCACGCACGATACCTCGGTTTGAGTGTGGAAAAGAGGAAATAATACAGTGACGGTGGAGAAACATCAAATCGATCTTTCCCTTATTCGAAAGAAATTTGTCAATGTGGAATGTTTAGTCCGAAGATAGATTGACGTTAGGATTTATGAGAATGTTTTATGATTGTCTTTTATTTTTATTTCAACTTCTTCAATCTTTTATGTCGAGGATAACGGAATGAACACTCATGCACATCAGTATATTTAGTCCCCATGTCTATGCAGTTTTGTCAATTTTGTCATCTGTTCCCTCCGGCACACTATGGCCTACTCTTTCGAAAAGCGGAACAGGATTTAACGTATGCGCAAGATGTTCTGTGTGCGTTTGCACACGCGGCCTTGGCTTATAGTCTCATCCGGTGGACTGGTGGTCTAAAGGTAGCGCACCTGCCTGGTAAGCCAGAACTACAGGTTCGATCCCCTGCTTTACCACAACTGTCCCCATCTACCAGGCCTGCAGTGGTGATCATTATGGGTGCTAGTTTTTCAACTCAGACGATAAACCGAGATCCCGTGTGCGACACGCATTCAGGGCACGTGAAAGAACCTTTAACAACAAAAGACTTGCCCCAGGCAAAATTCTGTAGAAAAAAGAAACACCACTCCCATAGGGAAACAAATACACTTAAAAACCAGGAAAATAAGAAAAAAGGACAGCGCTACACTTGTGACACGCACTCTTCGCAGGGCGAATGGTCCCTATTTTATACACTGAAGTCTGCCATGGTTTACAGTGATGTTCTAGTCAGTGCTATCTTGGAATTCACCGACTCAAGAACTTTCGACCCAGGGGCAGGGCTAGGTACCCAGAGACCCAGAGACCCAGAGACAGAAGGGGGGGGGGGGAGGTGACCTGTCAGAGGACACTGTGGTTTTAGGCTTGTGTTGGGAATGGGTAGACAGGCACAGGGTGTAGTGGACTGGATTCCTAGGGATGAGTGGAACTATTTTGGATTTAAACATGGAGAGAGAGAGGAGAGAGAGAGAGGAGAGAGAGAGAGAGAGAGGAGGAGAGAGAGAGAGAGAGAGAGAGAGAGAGAGAGAGAGAGAGAGAGAGGAGAGAGAGAGAGAGAGAGAGAGAGAGAGAGAGAGAGAGAGAGACGCACAGACAGACGAACACACACAGATACACAGACAGACCAACAGACAGACTTTGGTCTATCACACCCTTTGCATCGTCCACACACATGATTATACACTGCTCACACACACACACTCACACCCTGATGCGTCAATACCTGTCAACGGGGATTTTTTCTCTGTGCAGTGGTCGATACGATCACACACACACACACACACACACACCACACACACACACCAGCGCGCGCGCGCGCGCGCCGCCACAACACAATATACACCATATACGCACGTACGCACGCACGCAGGAAGCCAGGCCAGCGTGGTGGCGATTCTTGCATCACGGTGTGGCGGTGTGAAGGTGTGTGAGCCTGGCGCCTGCCCGCCTGTACGTGTGCTGGCAATGCCATCAATGTCCCCCATCGATCTTTCTATGTGCTTCTCTTCTGTCTGTCTGTCTTCTGTCTGTCTGTCTGTCTGTCTGTCTGTCTGTCTGTCTGTCCATTTTGTCTGTAGCTCTGTTTGTTTGACTGTCTGTCAGTTTGTCTACTTGTCTGTCTATCTGTAAGTTTGTCTGTCCATCTGTCTGTCTGTCTGTCTGTCTGTCTGTCTCTGTCTCTCTCTCTTAACTTTCTCTTTGTCCACCCCCCTCCCCCCCCCCCCCCCCCCACACACACACAGAGTTTTCCTGTCTGTCCCCTTGTGTATGGCTTGAGAAAGCTTAACCACGATAAACCATTCCAATCTCTCTCTCTCTCTCTCTCTCTCTCTCTCTCTCTCTCTCTCTTCTCTCTCTCTCTCTCTCTCTCTCTCTCTCTCTCTCTCTCTCTCTCTCTCTCTCTCTCTCTCTCTCTCTCTCTCTCTCTCTCTCTCTCTCTCTCTCTCTCTCTCTCTCTCTCTCTCTCTCTCTCTCTCTCTCTTCTCTGTTGCCTGTCTCTCTCATGGCTAGGGAATCGGTGATTTAGGATGAAGGAAGAGGGGTGAAAAAAAAGAGAGAAAATCTGGTTGGCAAAGATCGATGAGTCAGAACGTGGCTGTTAGCACAGTGCAGTCAGCTTTTTCTTGTGGCTGCGGTTTGGTGGCTGTCATTAGTTTGTATGTGTTTCAAATACGAGAAAGGTGCGAGATGCGAAGGTGTGTGTGTGTGTGTGTGCGTGTGCGTGCGTGCGTGTGGTGGTGTGTGTGTGTGTGTGTGTGTGTGTGTGTGTGTGTGTGTGTGTGTGTGTGTGTGTGTGTGTGTGTGTGTGTTGTGTGTGTGTGTGTGTGTGTGTGTGTAGGAGGGGTTGTTTTTCGTTTCTTTTTCCACTAACAGTTCACGAGACTTTTTAAATGGCAATCTTCAGTGGTGTTTTGGGTCCCCTCCCTCACACTATCAGTTTAAAACAGATTGTTTGTTTTCAATAACAGTTCCAAGCAGTTTCTTTCCCCAAAGAATGAAAAAAGACAGCAAAAAGAGAAGAAAAAAGAAAAGAAAAAAAACTGAAAGAAAACAATCAGTAAAAAAGAAAGGAAGGATAAAAGAATGATGGAAAGAGATAAAGCACTGGTACAAAAAAGCCAAGAAAGAAATAGAACAAGACCAGAAAACAAAGAGAAAGGAGGCTTAAGGCGGGAAGAGAAAACTGAAGTCAGAGAGTGATATTTTAAAGTTGTTTTTATTTGGTTTTGGGTTTAGTTAGTTTCTTTTTTCTCTACGCAGTTCCAAGCAGTTTCGCTTATTATTACCATGCTTTCAAACAATTGTTTTGAACTCGGAGTTTCAGATCTTTTTAAAACTCGAAGTTAGATTCAGACTTTATTTATGTTTTATTTCACTTTGCTAAGCATTTCTTTGCGTATTTCAGAATAGTAATTTTAAGCTTGTTTGTGGGTCCATTTGTTTTGTTGGTGAGTCTGTTTGTTTGGTTTAGGCCTTTGTTTCAACGCTTTCCAGCGGGTTTTGGTTTATCTTTTTTTTGCTCACAATTTCAAAACTTGTGTAGCAAATCCAACTTGACTCTTTTTCTTTTTTTGCTTGTAATTCTGTATTCAAGCAGTTTTTGATTTTTTATTTGTTTGAGTGTTCGTTTGTATGTTTCTTTTTCACTAGGGATCCAAAATGATTTTTTAAAAAATCCTTTGTTAAGCAGATTTAAGTTTTTTAAAAAGAGTAATTCTAACGGCATAATTTTTTTCTTGGCTTGCAATTTGGAGTCAATGTAAATTTTGTTTTCATGTTTGTTTTTCTTAAGAGGCAACATCTTACCTGTTGATTTTAAGCTTTTTTGATAGCAATGTCACGGGTGTTTTGTGCTAGCAATTTTTAGTCTTACAGGTGTTTTTTTGCTGGTGTTTGTCCTTTTCGTGATTTTTAACCAATAAGAGCGGACTAATTTTAAACTTTTTAAAAGGAAATTTCAAGCTTTTCTTTCAAAATGAGTAGTATCAAGCAGATTTTTTGTGCAAGAAATTCGAAGTTATTGTGGTGTTTTGGGTTTATTTGCTTGCCTTTAGTAATAAGAAATAAAATCGATTGTTACTAAAAAAAAAAGATTAAAAAAAGCCCAAACCATTTTTCTTTAGTTTAAACATAATTTTATTCATGACAGTTGTCTCAAAAAGCACGAACATGACCATGACAAGAGAACGGTTTAAAACAGTTTACCTTGATAGCAAGTGGAAGTTTTCTTGTTTGTTTGCTTGTGTGCTTGCTTGCTTTTCTGCTTTGTTTCATTTCTTCTAGTTATGTGACTAACAATTTCTTTTTTTTTTAAATAAGATAAGTAGTTCTAAGCTTGGGGAGGGGAGAGGGGAGAAGATGGGGTTTTGTTTGGAAGTAACAGTTCATGATTTTTTTTCTTTCAATTTTATTTTATTTTATTCAATTCTGTTTTTATCGCTAATTTCTTTTCTTTTCCATGTCTTATTGAACTTTGTTGTTACAGTTCCTGGGTTTCTCTTTTAAATTCTTATTCTTTCTGTCTTCTGCTGGTTTCTTCCTCCTGTCTTTTCGTCCATTCTTTCTTTCTGTCTTTGTTCTTGTTTTTTCTATTTACCATTTCTTTCTATTTCTTTTCTATTTACCATTTCTTTTCTGTTTACATTTCCCCTTTTTCCCATGTTTCGTGTTTGTTTCCTTTTTCTTTCTTTTCCTTTCTTTTTTCTTTCCTTTCTTAAATCTGTCTTTTTCTTCCGTCTGTCTTTCTTTCTCTCTTTCTTTCTTTTTTTTTCTTTTTTTTCTTTTTTCTATTTTTTTTTTTTCCATTTCTTTTCTTATTCTTTCTTTTTTCTGTTTCGTTTTTTCTTTCTTTCTTTCTTTCTTTCTTTCTTTCTTTCTTTCTTTCTTTCTTTTCTTCTTTTTCTTCCTTTCTTCCTTCCTTCTTTCCTTCCTTCCTTTCCTTCCTTTTCTTTTCTTCTTCTTCTTCCTTCTCTTTCTTTCTTTCTTTCTTTCTTTCTTTCTTTTCTTTCTTTCTTTCTTCTCTTCTTCTTCTTTCTTTCTTTCTTTTCTTCTTTCTTTTTCCTTCTTTCTTTTGTGGGAGAGATGAAAGGTGAGGTGATTGCGGCCAATGTTGAGCGCAATCCGCTAGTCTTCTGTGGAGCATGTGACGCGTTTCTCCTTTAGCTTTTGGTGTTGTCTAGTTCCACCTTTATCTATCTGGGTTGCTCCCCCCCCCCCCCCCCCCCCCCCCCCCCCCCTCCTCTCTCTCTCTCTCTCTCTCTCTCTCTCTCTCTCTCTCTCTCTCTCTCTCTCTCTCTCTCTCTCTCTCTCAATTTTCGTTTTACAAAATGGACACAATCTGTCTTGAATATTATCACTGTATCTATACACATTATTATTAAGAGGTAAACGTTAAACCTTGCTTGCGTAATTGCTACACGGAAACAATAGACATCTATGGAG
>CM060340.1:44170133-44175133 GCA_030674155.1 Stramonita haemastoma
AGAGAGAGAGAGAGAGAGAGAGAGAGAGAGAGAGAGAGAGAGAGAAGACGAGACAGAAGACAGACAGACAGACAGACAGACAGACAGACAGACAGACAGACAGACAGACAGACAGACAGACAGACAGACAGACAGACAGAAGAAGATAGATAGATAGATAGACAAGGAAACGGGGAGACAGAGATTCAAGCAAACACAGAGGCAAACAAACAAAAACCAAGTGAATGAGCCCCCCATCCCCGTAAGAAGCAGGGGAGAGGGAGGGGAGAGATGGAAGCAGCAAGCTATCCCATCACTGGATGACATGACAACAGAAACACGTCATAGCCAGTGATTACTTGGGCCAGTGCTAAAACTGGCTTGACTTGGCCGCTAAATAATGATGTCCAGTTTCATGTCTGGCCAGACACAAAGTGGCCGTAATATCGTTAGTTAGGCAGTGATATTGCTATAATAATGATGTCCAGTTCAATGTCTGACCAGGCAGTGATATTGCTATAATAATGATGTCCAGTTCAATGTCTGACCAGGCAGTGATATTGCTATAATAATGATGTCCAGTTTAATGCCTGACCCCAGGCAAGTGATATTGCTATAATAATGATGTCCAGTTCAATGCTGACCACCAGGCAGTGATATTGCTATAATAATGATGTCCAGTTCAATGTCTGACCCAGGCAGTGATATTCTATTAATAATGATGTCCAGTTCATGTCTGACTAGGCAGTGATATTCTTTAATAATGATGTCCAGTTTAATGTCTGACCAGGCAGTGATATTTCTATAATAATGATGTCCAGTTCAATGTCTGACCAGGCAGTGATATTGCTTTAATAATGATGTCCAGTTTCATGTCTGACCAGGCACAAAGTGGCTGCAACCTCGTTAGTGTGGCCTGCAGTGATGTTGCTATAAATGGAATCAGGTGTCGCCTTTCCCTGCAGGCAATTTGGGACGTTGTTCTTTATTGGTCATGAAAAAGACGTTAGCTCTCCAAGGCTTCTGTGTCCTGTGATTATAATTATGGTAGTGGCTTAATGGTGATGGGGCTTTGTACTTGGTGTGTGTGTGTGTGTGTGTGTGTGTGTGTGTGTGTGTGTGTGTGTGTGTGTGTGTGTGTGTGTGTGTGTGTGTGTGTGTGTGTGTGTGTGTGTGTTGTTTTTGTTCTTGCTCTTGTTGCTCAGCAAATATGATCTCCATTTATATCTTTCTTTGCCTGTATCTCTCTCTTTCTGGCTCTGCACTTGTGGCGACGCGCTCTTCTCAGGGAGAGCAGCCCGGATTTTAGAATTTCACGCAGAGAGATCTGCTGTGACATAAAGTGGTATAAGGTAAGATAGGATGAAGATAAGAGATAAGGTGTTGCTATGAATGGAATCGAGTGTCGCCTTTCTCTGCAGGCAATTTGTAACGTCCTTGGGCATCAAAAACCTCCATTAATTCTCCTTCCCTTTAGTGTCCTTTAATTATCTGGTGGTGGCTTATAGTGATGGGCTTTGTTAAACAGCGTTGAAAGTTGCGGGATCAGATCTTGGCAGTGTCTTCATTGTGGATTAGCTTAAGCGTCTTTTTATGATCTGTCTGGTCAACTTAAGTGCTGACCTTTGAGTGCGTGTAGTTCTGTGTGTGTGTGTCTTCGTTTTAACATCTATATCCACTGGAAGTGATTTTAGACAGGTTATTTTTGTGTGTTCTGTGTGTATGTGTGTGTGTATGTGTGTGTATGTGCATGCACACACATGAATGCTTATGTCTGTCTGTCTGTCTGTCTGTCTGTCTGTCTGTCTCTATCTGTCTATTATTTTTCTCTCTGCCTGTCTCTGTGTCTCTGTCACCCCCTTAATTTTATTTCTCTCCATTGTTTTAGCTAGCACAGACCTTACAGATAAGCAGTGCAGATATTGTCTGCAGAACTATACTTTCCATATTTGTGGCGCTCCACCACGAAATGAGTCGCTTAACACATTACCTAATTTTGCGATAGGAGCCTTTAAAGGCAGGTGGGGGTCAAGTTGTCAATTTTGAGATTTTGATTGATTATTAAACTAAATCTGTTTATTTACCTTATAATGAAATATCAAGGCATAATTTTTATTCCTTTTGCTTTTAAATGTGTTTTGAAAATACCAAAGCACTCATTCTGACAACCTGATACTAAAATAAACTTGCCCGTTTCTCATTTTGTCCCATCCTGCAGTCTATCATTTCAATTTGTAATAATGTTGCACAGAATTGTCCGATTTTCATTCTGTTTTTTGTATTTGATAGCCACTTTATTGCACATTAATAACGTGTCAATAACTTAAAACTGACCTCAGGTGCACTCCGTCTCATTATGTGGTGGAGCGTCACATTTTTTTAAAACCTGATTTGCGAAGAAATATCCAAAGCAAAGCAAACCAAATCAAATCAAATCAAATCAACCAACCATCCAACCAAGCAACCAACCAGCTGAGGAGGCAATCAACCAACCAAACAACCAATCAACAAAAAACAACCTAAACACGGAACATACTTGAGAAAACACGCAAACAAAAACATTCACAAATGCACACATTTGCATCACGTTTATCCAGGTATGTCTCTTTCTGTTGCAGACAAGATGCCAGTGTTCTTAGCGACAGAGGAGAGCAGCCCCTTTGGCTACAGGAGCGGGAACGTGGCGGCAGCATCACAGCATCACAGCATCAGCGCATCACAGCAGCATCACAGCATCAGCGCATCCCAGCATCCCAGCTAACCAGCCTCTCTGACCAGCTGCCGCCTTCGCTTTCTGGCATCAGCACCCCCCTTCTCCCCCCTCCCTCACCTTCTCTCGCCTTTCACCACGATTCTTATCCCTGCACGCGTCGTGTTTTTTGAGGGGGAGGAGACAGGTTTTTCCTTGATTCCCCCCTACCTTTCAGCCTGTAAGTGGCTTGTATGTACAGCAACACCAGCGCCAGTGAGAGAGGCGCGCGCGTTTCCGAGAGAGAGTAAGAGACAGAGGAAAATGAGAGTGAGGGGGAAGTGCTCCTGAGTGTTTGAGGAGTGATGCTCTTCAGCCTGCCACAGGTGAGGAGGGTTGTTTGGAAGGTGTGAAGTGGGGACCTTGGTGATTGGTGTCTCTGCTGTGAAGTGGGGACCTTGGTGATTGGTTGTCTCTGCTGTGAAGTGGGGACCTTGGTGATTGGGTGTCTCTGCTGTGGAGTGGGGACCTTGGTGATTGGTGTCTCTGCTGTGAAGTGGGGACCTTGGATGATGTCTCTGCTGTGAAGTGGGGACCTTGGTGATTGGTGTCTCTGCTGTGAAGTGGGGACCTTGGATGATGTCTCTGCTGTGAAGTGGGGGACATTGGTGATTGGTGTCTCTGCTGTGAAGTGGGGACCTTGGATGATGTCTCTGCTGTGAAGTGGGGACATTGGTGATTGGTGTCTCTGCTGTGAAGTGGGGACCTTGGATGATGTCTCTGCTGTGAAGTGGACGGATGACCGTTGGTGACTTGGGTGTCTCTGCTGTGAAGTGGGGACATTGGTGATTGGTGTCTCTGCTGTGAAGTGGGGACATTGGTGATTGGTGTCTCTGCTGTGAAGTGGGGACATTGGTGATTGGTGTCTCTGCTGTGAAGTGGGGACATTGGTGATTGGTGTCTCTGCTGTTGATGAGCAACAGGGTGGTTAGGTAATTAAACAAGTGGAAAAATAAAAAGGTGATGTGTGGAAAGGTGTGGAAGTGGGGACCTTGGGTGATTGGTATGGCCGCTGTTGATGACTGCAACAGGGTGGTTAGGTAAAACTAAAACAAGGAGAAAAATAAAATGGTAATGTCTTCTGTTGGGGCTACACTCACTGGACAGCATTGCATACTCAACTGTGGCGTGACCAAGGTGGTGTAGTTTGTCTAGTGCCATGACGTCATCATGGTGTCAACAGTATTGTACCAACTTCAACATGGTCATCATCGTGGATGAGAATGAAGTACAACATCAATATTAAAAAAATATCAGTGGTCTTCGCTTGGAGATTTTTTTCTAAATATGAAGTTAGATATATGTCCAAGATGTAGTTTGGATTGTAATTGTTTTCATGTGTGCATTCCCTGTGTGGATTTCGTCTGTGTGGAGACTTCAGGAAAGTCAGTGAGACACAGCATTTAGTAACCTGTGTATGATGTAGAAAAAGACGATTGTGGTGAGTGCAAAGTGTGCTTATTCAGCCGTAAGCAATAACGACATTGTCTTCATCTTCTGAGATTCTACACAATTATATAAGGTATTTGTGCATCACAAGAACCACAATGATATTCCCAGCATTTCAAGTCTTTGTAATCTTTCCTGAAGGGTTCTTGTGAATCAGAGAAAACAGTTTCCATTCTTCGGTTTGGTGTGTGGACACTTTCCACTGTTGGCAACTGTCAAGGACATTGTATCACACTGTGGCTCAAAACAGAGGACGCTTTCTTCAAAATTATCTTTTTTTATGGATCTTCATGAAACTTTTTTGAAAAAGAAAGATGATTGCTTGAAGAGTCAAATGATAAATATTAATTATTGTTATTATGAGGCCATGGAGGCATGTTTCTTATTCTTGCCAAGCCTCTAGTGTGGCTGTTTTCCTTCCCAACGATCATGGTGGGGAACAATCTTGGCTCTGAAGTGGATCTCCTTCAAGGAAAACCCTTTATTACACAACCAATTAATTAATCAAAGGTCAACTAAACAAAATACAGTAGGTGCCACCTTGAATTCGTATAAATATTCTTCAAGCAAAAGATGATAAAAAAAGTACCTTACCACAGACTAGTACCGGTTTTAATGGTAAAATGCACGAAAAGGACTTAGTTAAAGATTTTACAAAGAGGTGAAGGCAGTGAGCACTACACACTGCTGGAGTCCTGTCAGCAAAGAGGGAAACAGCAATGCACTGGAATAAGGTTCCGTGTAGTTGGGACCACAGCACAGGACTTTGTGGATAGCAGCCACAAGACAGCTGTCAGTGAGGCCCTAGGTGAATGCTGTTCTT
>CM060340.1:44192633-44195133 GCA_030674155.1 Stramonita haemastoma
CAATATACATATGTTCTAACGGTTGCTAAAGGTGTTCAGTTATGACATCGTGCCTTGATGTGGTGTAAAATCTTTCAGAACACTTAGGGGATGACTGGAAATAAATGCTTTGATTTTGAATCCTTTGTACACCTTCCCAACGTTTCTGACCTTTGGTGTAGCAGTTCGTCCTTTTTCCACAAACAGGTTGGAACGAACACACTTTAGAACGGTACATCTGCACCGCAAGGCTGAAGAGGTCCTTTGTCTCCTGCTTTAGGGAACACTGTGTGTGCAGAATGGCCACCAATTACTGGGAGGCTGCTGCTCGCATGTTTTGCTAATAGCTCATGCTTCTTCTCAGCAAAGAGCCCTTGTTTTGTCTGGAGCACACACGTACGTGTGTGTTGGTGTGTGTGGTGTGTGTGTGTGTTGTGTGTGTGTGTGTGTGTGTGTGTGTGTGTGTGTGTGGTGTGTGTGCGTGTGTGCTGTGTGTCAGCGTGGCATTCATTATGCGCTCATTATGAATGTCTGTGATGCATTAGAGAGTATTTGAAGCATACTTTGGTGGAGGTATAACTTTCTCTCCCTCTTTCTTTGCAGTAATATTTTCACGTCATTCTTTGCTTGAGTCTGTCTGTTTGTTCTGTATGTTGGATCTGTGGTGTGTCTATGTCTTTGTATGTATGTCTGCCTGTCTGCTTCTCTTTCTCTCTGTGCATCTGTCTGTCTGTCTGTCTCTGCATCTTCCCTCCTCTCTCTCTCCTCTCTCCCTCTCCCTCCCCCTCTCTCTCTCCCTCCCCCCTCTCTCTCCTCTCCCCCCTCCTCTCTCTCTCTCTCTCCCCCTCTCTCTCTCTTCTCTCCCCCCCCCCCTCTCTCTCTCTCTCCCCCCCTCTCTCTCTCTCTCTCTCTCTCTCCTCCTCTCTCTCTCTCTCATCAATCTTCAGTCCTGTTTCACGTCGTCATCAGGATTCCAGCCACAGCCACCATTCAGTTCTACTTAGGCCCTGGAAGCGCTGGTCTCCGTGTCTGTGGACATCCTACCAGGACGGCTTTTTTAACTATTGCACTGACTGTCACTTCTCTTTACTTCTCCTTCTTGGTTTTTTCTTTCTCAAGCCTTTCTCTTGTTCTTGTTCAAGTTCTTGTTTTTGATGTTGTAGTTGTAGTTGTTGTTGCTCTTCTGCTTCTTGTTAATGTTCTTCTTGCTAATATTCTGTTCTTCTTCTTCTTCTTCTTCTTCTTCTTCTTCTTCTTCTTCTTTCTTCTTCTTTTCTTCTTCTTTTCTTCTTCTTTGTCGTCTTCTTCTAATATCCATTCCCTTCCCTTCCTCTCTCCCTTATTTCTTCTTTTACGTCTTCTTTTTCTTCTCCCTCCTACCCCCACCCTTCTTCTTCTTTTACTTTTCTTATCCTTCTCCTCTTCTGTCTCCTCCCCCAACCCCTTCCCCCTTCTCTCCTCTCCCCCGCCCATATTGTTCTGATCGTCACGTATCATCAGCATACCGTGACGATTGTTTTCCATGAGGGCATAGCGCTGAGGGGTGGGGGGCAGAAGGGGCGGTGTTCCCGCCATGGTTATCCCCCCTTCACTCCTGCAGTCACGTGTTTTGAGGGATGACGGCAAAATACCGTGATTTGTAGGCTACACTCTGCAGATGCCTTGCAAGGTCAGGCAGTACCTTTTAGTAATTAATGTTTAAAAATCATATTCTGAAAAAAAAATATTCCAAAATAAAAGACTATTTTTGTGTTTGATGTTCATGAAGAAGAGTGCAAGATTACAATAAGAAAGATGAAAACAATTATTTTAAACCTTATTTTTGCTCTTTGGCTAGATCTCCGGGTTCACCAACGGTAAGATTTTGTGTATGCGACCGTTTTTTGCCAACACTAAGGTAGCTGAATTCCAAGTTCGGGAACAAAAACAATTTCAGCATAAAGCTTCCCTATGTTGTAGGCTGATGACCTGCATATGATAACGAGCTAAAGAAGCTTGTCATGACCAAAATCACCCGACTTCCAAGTTTGCATGATGATTAGAAACTTTGGATTTTAAAACGTGCAACAAAATCAAAAGCATGGGCCTATGTTGTTGGCAAGATGCTGGTTTCTTTCCGGGGAAAAAGGTTTGCTATAATTATTTCATGAGGCGCTGAGTGGTAGATGCTTATACAACGTTTGACTGTGAAAGGGAATACATAGTGATTTCGTCAAAACTCAGCTCTGGAGTGCAGCCTAAAGAAACAAAACAACACAGATTGGTTTAAGCGCATACCTGGGATGTCATCCTGGTCCCTGCGCATGCGCCGTCAGTGCACAAGCGAGAGGAAGAAGGGAGAGAAGTGCAATGATGAACGAAGCGACAAATGAGAGACTGTCGGGGAAGGTACATGGCTTTCTGTCTAATCACCATAGCTCAATTAGAAAAAAAAAGTGATGAAACAACAACAATAACAAAACAAAACAAATAAAAAGTCTTAAGCAGTAAGAACACCCCTTTCCCTAAAAAAACGACTAAT
>CM060340.1:44200133-44212129 GCA_030674155.1 Stramonita haemastoma
AAAAAAAAAGAAAAGAAAAAGGAAAAACAAAAGAAAAAAGAGGAAGTAATGAAAAGAAAAGAAAGAAAGAGAAACAGAAAGACGACAGACACACAACCTATACACAAAAAGAGAAAAGAAAGAAAGAAAGACATAAAGAAAGAAAAAGAAAGAAGACAAAGCAAGTAAAAGAGAAAAAGAGAAAGAAAGAAAGAAAGAAAGAAGAAAAAGAAAGAAAGAAAAAAAGAAAGAAAGAAGAAAGAAAGAAAGAAAGAAAGAAAGAAAGAAAGAAAGAAAAAGAAAGAAAGAAAGAAAGAAAGCAAGCAAGAAAGAAGAAGAAGAAGACAGACAGAAGACAGACAGACAGACAGACAGAAGACAGGAGCAGGCAGGCAAGCAGCAGAGAGGAAGACAGACAGACAGACAGACAAGCAGACAGACAGACAGAAAGGCAAGCAAGAGGACAGACAGACAGACAGACAGACAGACAGACTGACATACATACAGACAGAGACAAAGTAAAAAAAGAAAGAAAAGAAAGAAAGAAAGAAAGAAAGAAAGAAAGAAAGAAAGAAAGAAAGAAAGAATGAATAAAAAGAAAGACAGAATGAATGAAAAAGAAAGAAAGACAGACAGAAAAAGAGCCACGCGCCGTTTGGTTTTACACAGCATGAGTGTGATGCCTGCGTAATGCAGAAAGCCTGCAGTCACTTAGCTCTGCTTGCTTTTCGTTTTACGTGCTTTCTTTCTTTCTTCTTTCTTTCTTTCTTTCTTTCTTTCTTTCTTTCTTTCTTTCTTTCTTTCTTTCTTTCTTTCTTTCTTTCTTTTCTTTCTTTCTTTTCTTTCTTTCTTTCTTTCTTTCTTTCTTCTTTCCCCCTTCCTATGTTCGTTCTTCCGTTCCTTTTCTTTCTGTATTATCGATGTGTGTGCGTGATGTGTGTGTGTGTGTGTGTGTGTGTGTGTAGTGGTGTGTGTGTGTGTGTGTGTGTGTGTGTTGTACGTGTGTGTGTGTGTTTGCACCCGCGCGCACGTGCGTGTGTTTGTTTGTATGTGTATGTTTGCATGTGTGCGTGCATATGAACGTTTATGTGTCAGTGTATGTATGTACATATATACATGTCTCTTGTATGTGGGTGTGGGTGTGAATCCGTATATATGTGTGCATGTCTCCAGGTTAACGTCTTTCCACTTTAAGTGAAACCAGATGGTGTGCATGCATGCATATTCTTGCATGCATGTGTGCTGTTGCGTGCGTGCGTGTGTGTGTTTGTGTGTGTGTGTGTTTGTGTGTGTTTGTGTGTGTGTGTGTGTGTTCTGTGTGTGTGTGTGTGTGTGTGTGTTGTGTGTGTGTGTGTGTGTGCGCGCGCGTTGAAAACGGCTGTGGAAGGAGACATAATTTCAGAAAATGCCTCCCTGTAAATCTGGAACTAATTTGAAAGTAAAGCGGCAGAACCTCAGCAATGCATGGCATGCTATTCTGCAGCCCCCATCATAAATTCACTCATTGCAATGGAGAAGAGAACGAAAAAAGATATTAGCCTTGTGTGCATTAAATTTGGGATGGGGGGGGGGGGGGGGGATGGGAACAGGCCGCGGTTGGTGGGGGTGTAAGAAGGTTAGTATGAGGAAGGATATGGAAAATGTGGAAAACAAGCTACAAAGGGCTCAATAAGAAACAAGAAACAGCGTGCTTTCATTACACACACACACACACACCACACCACACACACATGCACGCACGCACGCACGCACGCACACGTACGCAACATGCACACATGCACACACACACAGGTTCGTGAATATGGTTTACAAAAACGTTTTTGATGAAAAGGAATTAATTATAATTCTGTCATCAAATTAATGATCGGTACTTTGTTCGCATTGGTTTAAAGAAAAAAGAACATGTTTACTATTCCCAATCTGATGATGTGTGGGGATCGGTGGTCTAGGTGGTAACCGCTATGCTAGAAAGCAAAAGTCCGGGTCGAGTGTGCGCGGTTCGTACCCTAGGTTGGACCAAAACTTTTTCCCCATCCATTAGACCATGAGTGGTGGTCTGGGCGCTAGTCTTTCGGATGAGACGATAAACCGAGGTCCTGTGTGTTACACATCACTATTTAGCGCACGTAAAAGAACCCACGGCAACAAGGGGGTTGTCCCTGGCAAAATTTTGTAGAATAAAGCCACTCTGATAGGGAAACAAATACACTTGCATGCAGGAAAAGAAAAAAAAAATGGGTAGGCGCTGCACATGTGGCGACGCGCTCTCCCTGGGGAGAGCAGCCCGAATTTCACGCAGAGAAATCTGCCGTGACATAAAGTGGTACAAAAACCCCCCCAAATAATGGGATAAAAAATGTGTGAGTGAAATAAAAAGAGATTGTCATTTTCCCCCTTGTTTTTAACCTTGCTATTTTGGAACTTTTGGTGATACTATAATCTTAGCTGATGTTTGTGACAACTTGGCCGTACTCTATTTAAAGGTAAAAGTTGGTTTAACTTCCATTAAAAAGGTACAAACAAAAGAAAGTAAAGGTGTCCCATAATCTGTGTGGTCGTAGGGGATCGAGGCATCAGAGACCTCAGCTTCTCTGTGGGCCAGCACATTGAGGTCGGCGCCCATCTCCTCTTCCTCGCTGCTTTACCTTCCCTGACCCTAAAGAGGGCAGTTGCCCATTCACAGATGGGTGAATTGGGGACTGTACTAAAGCCAAGGCACACAAACGGTCACCCATCCGACTGGTAACCACGCTCGATGCTGCTTAACCTTAGCTTGGGGAAAGCTAGCACTTGGACCACTGAGCTATCCAGTACCTATTTCTGTTTAGGTTTATAAAAAAGAAATCAAACGCACTCGAAGTTACACGTGCATACTTTGTACATACATACACACAGATACACAGACAGACAGACACACAGACAGACAGACAGACAGACACACAAAGAGAGAGAGAGTGTGTGTGTATGTGCGTGTGTGTATGTGTGTGCATGAACATGTGTGCACACGTTTGTTTACACACATGTGAGTGTGTGTGTGTGCGCGGAGAAAATCGCATTATAGTATACTCTGCTCAAATTGAAAACCAACCCTGGGGAGGAGAACCAAATCTGCCTGAAAGCTGTTACCCCGAAAAAAAAAAGAAACCAGCATAGGAGCGGCGTATGCCGTGCATTATATGATACTATATTTCATCCACATGGCGCTTTGGGCGATTTCTTTGTAATGATACTTGTGTACCACATGTGACAGGGGAAACAGCTGTACAGCACGTGCCAGCCAGCGTGTCTTAGGTCGGCATCCCAGTGACGGATGTGTGCAGGAAACGCCGTGTGTTGCAGCTCTGGACAAGCAACAGATGCATGTTGGTGTTGCTGATGCACATGCTGACACTGTTGGTTCTTTTTCGCGTACATAATTTCCATTTTGTCAGGAAGCAGAGGCGGAGTTGTCTTTCCTTAGTAAGATGACGTGATCACAATGTGCAGGTCACGTGACACACAACTGTGGCTTTTCCTTTTCCTGGGGAAGTTGTGATGACGCCACGCCTTTCTGCGTTATGTGGGTTAAAATCATTTTGTTTTGTTCCGCTATGGTTGGAACAATGACATTATAGTATTGTGTAGAGTTCATCTGCAATACTGACATCAATTACTGACCATAGTATTGTGTAGATGTCCCGCATGCGTTCGTACACGGGACCTCGGTTCACAGTCCCATCCGAAGGACTTTTGAAGAAGTGGATTCGGTGTTGATGTCAACTCCAGGGACAAAAATCCCCCGGGCCGGTAGCCTTGGTGGTGGCTTGAACCCGGTACCCAAGCCGTTAGAGCTCAACTCTCTAACCACTGGGCCATCCTACCCCTGCTTCTTGTCGTCTTGCCAGTATCACCACCAGTACAACAAGTGAACGCAGAAACGACCCATCTGTCTTCCTGTGATGCAGAAACAATTCCTGACTCTTACCCAGCATACCGCTTTCATTTGTTTATCAACTTAATAGTATCCCCGAAGTCAAAATGCAGCTACCTAAATGGTGGGGGCAGGGAGGCAGGGGGAAATAATTGCATGCATAAAAATCTCTCCAGCGATGAAGCTCGGAGCTCCAGCTCAGCAATGAAGAAAAACATAATTATACTGATCTAATTTTAGCAAAAAAAACCAGGTCTGTGTGAAATTTCAGCAAAACTATAGAGAGTATCAGCTTACCAGCATCACAAGAGGAATAACCAGTTGTACAGATCTGTTTGTCAATCAAATTTGTTTATTTTGTGTTTGATGTCAAAGTGTTCATCTTACATTCAAGGTTCAGCCAGTAAGTGCTGAGATCACTCCGACAAGGTAGAAACAAAAAACAGGTGGCTTTGATATATAGAAGATCAGTTCAAAAGAACAGCCTTCAAAACAAACACTTCAAAGTTGTTTTAATGTGAAGGTAATTGTAGATCAAATGTTTTCCTTTGCACACGTTTGTTGTTTTATCAAAACCAAAAGAATATTACCCAACTTGAAAGATGTTTTCAAAGGAAGGCTAAATTATTAAGAAAAGAAAGAAAAATGGGATAAAGAGAGAGAGAAGGGGAGGAGGGAGAGAGAGAGAGAGAGAGAGAGAGAGAGAGAGAGAGAGAGAGAGAGAGAGAGAGAGAGAGAGAGAGAGAGAGAGAGAGAGAGAGAGAGAGAGAGAGAGAGAGAGAGAGAGAGAGAGAGAGAGAGAGATTGAGAGATGAGAGTAGAGATTTAGGTTTGTGGTACGTGTCTGTGTGTGTGTGTGTGCGTGTGCGTGCGTGCGTGCACATGTGTGTGTGTGCGTGCGTGCGCACGTGTGTGTGCGAGCGCGCGTGTGTGTGTATGTGTGCTGTTAGATCATGGTTTCTGATTCCTTACCGAGTGCTCTGTTGTTTCATCTGGCATGGCCCTCTGATACGCTCCGCTTTATCTACCCCTCAGCTGTCTGTTTTTAGAGGTTTGACCAAGGGTGCGACCCTTCCCTCGTTTCCTCCCTCCCTAACACACACACACACACACACACACACACACACACACACACACACACACACACACACACACACACACACACACACCACAACACACACACACACAGTTATCCTCGATACAAAAAATACAAAAAATAAAATTAATAAACACACACATATCTCCCTCTCTCTGTCTCTCTGTCTCTCTCTGTCTCTCTGTCTCTCTGTCTCTTCTGTCTCTCTGTCTCTGTCTCTGTCTCTGTCTCTCTGTCTCTGTCTCTGTCTCTCTTCTGTCTCTCTCTGTCTCTGTCTCTCTCTGTCTCTCTCTCTCTCTCTCTCTCTCTCTCTCTCTCTCTCTCTCTCTCTCTCTCTCTCTCTCTCTCTCTCTCTCTCTCTCTCTCTCTCTCTCTCTCTCTCTCTCTCCTGGCCATCACTATCTATTCGTTCTTCTTGCTCTCCTCTTCTCCTCTCCTTCAGTCCCATCCACAGCAATGAGAGGGATGTGAAAAGCTGACTGCTTCATGCAGGGCTGCAGAGAGATGCTGGCTAAAAACAAACACTCTCTCAGCACGACACCCACCCCTGCAGGAAAGAATGCCAGTGCTTCCTTCTATGTTAACTGCTTTTCTCTTTGCGTGAAGTGGGAGAGAGAAAGAGTTTGAGAGAGGAAAGAGAGAGCGCACAGAGAGAGAGAGAGAGAGAGAGAGAGAGAGGAGAGAGAGAGAGAGAGAGAGAGAGAGAGAGAGAGAGAGAGAGAGAGAGAGAGAGAAGAGAGAGACAGACAGACAGACAGACAGACAGACAGACAGACAGACAGACAGACAGACAGACAGAGACAGAAGAGACAGGAGAGACAGAGAACAGACAGACAGACAGACACACAGACAGACACACAGACAGACAGACAGACAGAGACAGAGAGACATAGACAGAAAGAATGAGAGAGGGAGGCAGACAAATAGACAGTCAGAAAGACAGACAAACAACAGAAGACAGACAAGAGATATTTAGAGAAAATAAATAAACGAATGATCTTTGATAAAGATCGATGTAGACAGATTGATAGATGGATAGGTGGATAGATCGATCGGGTATACAGATAGATAGATAGATAGATAGATAGATAGATAGATAGATAGATAGATAGATAGATAGATAGATAGATAGATAGATATGATAGATGGATGATGGATGGATGGATGGATGGATGGATGGATGGATGGATGGATGGATGGATGGATGGATGGATGGATAGATAGATAGATGATAGATAGATTGATTGAATGATGATTGATTGATTGTTTGATTGATTTATTGAAGATAGACAGACAGGAGACAGACAGAGAGACTGAGACTGATGAAAAAATATCGAGGAGAGAGAGACAGAGATAAGAGAGAAGAGAGAACAGAGAGACAAAAGAGACAGAAGACAGAGAGACATGTGGTATGTGTATGTGTGTCGCGTCGTGTGTGTGTGGGGGGGGGGGGGGGCGTATAGTGTGAGGTGTGGTGTGTGTTGTGTGTTGTGTTGTGTTTGTGTGTGTGTGTGTGTGTGGTGTGGTGTGTGTGGTGTGTGTGTGGTGTGTGTGTGGTTTAGTGAGTGTGCTTGTGCGTACGAACATGCGTCTGCACCGCGCGGCGTACGTGTCTGTGTATGATTAAGAGAATGTAAAAGAGAGACAGAGAAGGAAGGAGAAAAAGAGACACAGTTAAAAGTACAGAGAGAGAGAGTGGTGAAAAAGAACACAGTTTAAAGTACAGAGAGAGAGACAGCCAGAAAACAGGGAGGTGGGGCGGAAGAGACGATACGTGTCTATTATTCCATCTGCCTTGTCCATTACAAGTCGGGGGTGTATGTTTGTGTCTGGGAAAGACCATGTGTGTGTTTGTTTCTGCTGCCCATGGTGTTTGTGTGACAGTACAGTCCTGTTACGCCTTCACTATTCCGTTTGTTTCTTGAGTCTGTTTTTCTTTTCTTCTCATTTTCTGGTCCCATCTGTCTCTGACTGTCTGACTTTGTGTTTGTCTGACTTTCAGTTTCTGTGTCTAATTGCCTAACTTTCTCTCTCTCTATCTATCTCTGTCTCATGTGTGTGTGTGTGCGTGCGTGCGTGCGTGCACAGGTATGCGTTCTATCTCTGTCTCCTTGCAACAAAACATGTAGATAGGACTGTTTTTTCTCAGAGTATTAACTCTTTCTATCCCACACTTTTCTTTACATTTCGTGCCCTTGCGAAATATTGCAGCAGTTTGGATCAGCTGCTGCCCATGTTTGCACAGAAATGCTGGGGATCTAAGCTTCACTGGTACTTAGTTCAGGCAGTGGTACTATGTTGTTCCGAAAGAGCAACATTGTATTCAAACCCTTCGTACATATATGTATGAATATGATCAGTGTGTGTTCTATCTCATCTCTTACTGACATTGAAAACATATTTAAAGTGGGGGGTGGGGGTGAGTGGTTGTTCTTGGGGAGGGGGGATGTTTTTCAGGAATGCTTACCCCCTCATAGCCATAGCAAAGTGACACCGTAAACATCCACACTTCTAAGCAGCCCAGCATGCACTGTGTAGCTAAATCACTGAGTTATGAGGACAGTGCTTTCAGCGTGCTCCTGCCGTTCTTCTGTTAGTGTTTGGCAGTGATTCCTTCTGGCTGTTTTACCTGCACACACACACACACGCGCGCGCACGCGCACACACACACACATGCACGCAAGCACGCAACACACGCACAAACATACAGAGACTCACACACAACACACACACACACACACACACACACACACACACCACACACCACACACCCACCACACAAACACACACACACACACACATGACATGCGCACTAGGATATCACGTGTGTGTGCTCAAAGTAACTATGGATTTTAAGTTGAAAACAGACTCATCATCATCATAATTATATATATATATATATGTATTATATATATATTATATATATATATATATATATTATATATATATATATTATATATATATATATCCATTAGTCTGGCGACCGTGGGGGCACCCTGAAGTCTTGACAACCAGCTCCCTCTATTCCTCTCTCTGTTCTGCTTTTCTCAGGGTTTTGTTGAGTTCTAGGCCTGTCTATTCGCTGATGTTGTCCTCCCATCTCTTCCTTGGTCTGCCTCTTTTTCTCCCCCCATGGACAGTGCCTTACAGTATTGCTTTTACAAGTCCTTTCGATCGTGTGATATGCCCGTACCATTTAAGTTTACGCTACTTTACGATTGATAGAAGAGTTTCGTAGAGACCAATGGTTTGCTGGATTCAATTACGCACCTCTTGGGGACTGACAAATTTTTATATATATTTTCTCAATTATCTATCTATCTATCTGTCTATTCTATCTATCTATCTATCTATCTATCTATCTATCTATCTATCTATCTATTCTATCTATCTATCTATCTATCTATCTATCTATCTATCTATTATCTTATCTATCTATCTATCTATCTATCTATTATCTATCTATCTAATCTATTATATATTGTGTGTGTCATTCTCCAAAATTGGAATGTGGCTACCATCAAGGTGGGCAAAGCAATTGCAGACACAACATTTCACCTTTGGTCAACCTCAGAGTTCTAGTCAAGGAAAAAAAATAAAAGAAAAAAGGTCAGGTTTGCTATGTACATTTTTTATTAGTTCAGAACAACAAAATAAAAAAAGTCAAAGTTAAAACTAGTAAGGAATGAAAAAAGTCAGATTTAACACAAAAAAGAAAGAAAAGAGGTCAGATTTAAACACACACACACACACACACACCACACACACACACACACACACACACACACACACACACACACACACACACACACACACACACACAACCCCACACACCACACTCAGACTTAACATAAGAAAAAAGGGAAAAAAGGTCAGATTTAACCCAGTAACAAATCCTATCACGACCTAGGTTGACTGATCACATGATGCTCCAGGCCTTTGCTTCTCTCTCCACTCGCAGCCCCACTCCCCAGGAGGCGGGTCCCAGCCTCTTGAAGATGTATGGACACAAGTTGCAGGTAGTTTAGCTCTGAACGAGAGGGGGTGCAAGAAAGGAAATGATATAGTCATGCTTAATCGTTCACAGCTAAAGCAAAGTGACATCGTAAACATCCACACTTCTAAGCGAGCCCAGCATGCACTGTGTAGCTAAATCACTGAGTTATGAGGACAGTGCTTTCAGCCTGTTCCTGCCTTTCTTATGTTAGTGTTTGGCAGTGATTCCTTCTGGCTGTTCACGTGAAAGCGAGCGCGCATGCGCGTCTGTAGACACATTGCATAGACATATACGTGCGCACATACACACACACTTATGCACACACACACACTTACACACACACACTAACACACACTCACAACACACTTACACACACACATTAGTCACACACACACATTCGCGCGCGACACACACACACACCCACACACAACACACACACACACACACACAACACACACACACACACACACACACACACACACCCACTCTCTCTCTCTCTCTCTCTCTCTCTCTCTGTTCTTCTTTCTTTCTTTCTTTCTTTCTTTCTTTCTTTCTTTCTTTCTTCTTTCTTTAAGCTAGGTGTCTCACAGGGGGTAAGAAAAACAGAAAAGAAAATACTGCACACAGCTATTTATTCGCTCAAAGCAAAAGCAAAGTGACAGTAAAACAACCCCACTTCTAAGGACGCACACCACGCGTCTGTCCCTAGAACTGAGCTGAAACAGACAGCATCTTCAGCATCCAAAACACTTTCTCAGACTGCAGTCTTTCGGCAATAATGACCCGTGGCTGTTCAACAAAGTAGGATGAAAGTTATCTATGATCTCCAGAGATATGTGGGTAGAAAGGGATGGTCGTCTATTTTTGTAGCGCTGACTGCGTCTGCAAAGCTTCAGTATGGAAGTGGAAGTAAGAGAAATAATGGAGTACATCATCAGAAAACAGTACAACCCTGCCCGCTCTTCCCAGTAATTAAAAGAAAAGAAGCGATAGTGTCCTCATCAAGAGTGGTTTGGAAAATTGAAAAAAAAACAACACTACAAACTGGACAAGATAGGAAACAAATTTGGGGGGTATACATATGCGCATGCTCCCGCCGAGCATGCGCACACACACACACACACACACACACACACAACACACACACACACACACACACACACACACACACACACACACACACACACACACACACACACACACAACACACACACACACACACACCACACACACACACACACACCACCAACACACAACACACATTTATTATCTATCTTCGTATCTATCTGTTATGTATCTATATATGTATCTATTATCTTTATCTTTCTCTCTGTCTATGTATCTATCTATGTATCTATACATCTTTATCTTTCTCTCTCTCTCTGTATTATATATATATATATATATATATATATATATATATATATATATATATATACTATACATTATATATATATATATTATATATATATATCATATATATATATATATATATATATATATATATATATATATATATATATATATATGATAGAGACAGAGAGACAGAGAGCGAGAGAAAGAGAGAGATAGAGACAGACAGGCAGGCAGACAGACACACAGACAGACAGAGAGGGGGAAGGGGGGTTTAGAACAAGAAATATAAAAAGAATAATAAGGTTCTTAAAAAAATCGTAAAAAAATAACAGTCATACCCGAAAAATAGAAATTAAAACACAAAAAATCTTTCAGAAAAAAGAGAAGATGGAGAGAAAGGAAAAAGAGAGCAGCCTGTGTTGTGTCTTTATGCGGTTCTTGTCCTAAAGTGGACAGGCTCAGTGGAGATAATCATTTCTTCTCTGGATCTGGACACTTCCTGTAGAAACTTCCTGTCAAATGCTGCATAAGAAGCCTACTTTATTGTCACAGTTTAAATTGATTTTTTTTATCATTCAAAATCTTTGGTTTGCTATTAGTTTTTGGTCGTGGTTTCATCTGTATTGATATTAAGTGCCGCGCTAAGCCGTGTAAAGGATTTTCCAGCCACTCTTTTTCCTTTTTCACCGTGTTTGCGCAGTTTAACACGCTAAACTAGTTAGCAACAAGGACACTCTTTAAGGACAGCACTCACCTAGCTTCTCACAAATGAGCTTAGGCTCCTACTGCACTCCTGTACTAGTGCGAGCCTAGCGCAGCTGCTTCCAGAATTGTCATAAATGGAATTTATATAGCACTATATCTTGCAAAAACAAATTATTAAGAAATATATTACTTTTGGGATGCCCCGAGGCGCAAAAGTGGGATAATTTACTGCCACAGTCCTTGAACGGATAATTCCGCTAGGACTCCAATGTAACTTCAAACAAGCTGGGTTCTCACGCACCGTTTACAACACAGCAACAAGGGAGCCAGTTCAGGATACCCCAAACCTGGCTTCTCACTCAGCACTCACGAGGCAGCTTGTAACGAGGTGGTAGGCTGGGGTAGGCTAAGCTAGGCTGGGTAGGGAAGGCAGTTGGGGCTGGTTGGCTGACTGGCACACTGGGAATGCTTGTTAATGACGGCTGTAGCAGACCTGGGGGATGCAGTTCAGGATAGTTAGCTGTGAAAGAGGGACATGCAGGGTACTGGCCATAAAAAAAAAACGTGGTGCCGGGAGGTTGAGTAGGGGGTTTGTGTGCGGCTGTGTGTGTGTGTGTGTGTGCGGGTGTGTGTATGTCTGTGTGTGTGTGTGTGTGTGTGTGTGTGTGTGTGTGTGAGTGTGTGTACGTGCGTGTGTAAGTTTGTGTGTGTATGCATGCATGTGTGTGTGCGTGCGTGCGTGTGTGCGTGCGTGTGTGAATAGAATAGAACAATCTTTATAACCGTGGAAATCCAGAAGGCTTACTGGCACAAGTAAACAAGTTTTTGAAGAAAAAGCGTCACCGACAATGCGTGGAGCTACTAACCTATTCCGCCAAAAGTCCTTGAATCTCTTCATGCTGGTGCTAATCTCTCAGAGTTGAATTATTAACAGGCACTGGTTGCAATGGTCC
>CM060340.1:44217229-44224729 GCA_030674155.1 Stramonita haemastoma
TGGTGCTAATCTCTCAGAGTTGAATTATTAACAGGCACTGGTTGGAATGGTCCCGATAAGAAATCAAACTGCTCTACCTTTTCAAACACACTCCTTGGTAAATTATGAAAAACCTCACTAGGATACAAAAAATGACATTCGTCCTCCATAAATCCACACGCTTTACGTAAACTTTCTCTTTCCTGGGTGCCTGGTTATTGACTAAGCTATTGTTTAAATAAAGAGCACTCACTGCAAGTTTACGAAAACCTTGTTTAAGGTGTGGATCGATATCAGTATGGTAGTGTTCTTGTTGATGATTAGTTTTCTGTGGGTTTGATTTATTTTCTGTTGTATCTATTTCATTTGTAGTTTTTTTTTTTTTTTTTATCCCACTTTCTTGGATGAAAGAGAGAAAGATATGGATAGGGAGAGGGAGGGAGGGAGGAAGGGAGAGAGAGAGACAAGGCAAGGCAAGGCAAAGTATTTTATTCGAGGATATTAGATAAGCACTCGTGTGCTTTTTTACATCCAGTCCCCGCCCTTTTGAGGGATACATCAAGATGAAAAGATACTAAACAATAAAACTTTACGCAGTACCAAACAACACACAAGAATAAGGACACTATATATGTTAAGGTAATAAAAATGCACTCGATCAGAAGACAAAAATAGAAGTACACTAAAAAGATTTTGATTATGGAAGAATAGAAAAGTGTTAATAGGTAAAGAGCAAACAAGAGAACAAGATGAAATAAACAACTGAAAACATCAATCCACCACCATCTGTCAAAAGTTATACATGTGATATAAATCATACTTTGGATAAAAAAGGGGAAATAAAAAAACTAATATCCTTATTGGAGGGGGGGGGAGATACTGCAATAAAAATATAAATAAATAAGAGAGAGGGAGAGAGAGAGAGAGAGAGAGAGAGAGAGAGAGAGAGAGAGAGAGAGAGAGAGAGAGAGAGAGGAGAGAGAGAGAGAGAGAGAGAGAGAGAGAGAGAGAGAGAGAGAGAGAGAGAGAGGAGAGAGAGAGAGAGAGAGAGAGAGAGAGCGTGCGTTCGGGTTCGGTCACAAAAACTGCAGAAGTAGGCCAGAGCTGTTGTGGCGGTATGAAACAAGCATGAATATGTGCAACTTCTCATTCGTGAGTATTTGGATCGACAGTGATTCCAATTAGGATCAATGAGTCACATTGTATATTTGGATAACCCTCAGGTTTTAAGCTGGGAACCCACAACAATAACAGCAAAACACAACAAAACAAACAATATCACACAACAAACAACAAAAGTTAGCTATGAAAGAAAAGTCTTTTCTATCCAAGTAGCTGCTTGCAAGATTCGAACCTTTAACTCCTGGATCAAACATCCAAAACATCCTACACACACTGAAGTCAGAATGCAGCTACCTTAATGCTAAGCAAAAAAACAGTCACATACACATAAAAATATCAACAATTATCTCATTCGTATCAATATGCCTGTCAGTAATGTAATTGCCCTTCAGGAATGACTAAAGTGTTTTTGACTTTACTTGACTTGACTTGAACATAGGAGCTCTAGCCGAGGTAGGAAAAAGAATACCAAACAAACCAAACAACAAAACGAAAGGACCCCCCCCCCCCAGCCCTGTAGAAATACCCTGCCGAGCCTCCCATTGCAGTGGATTAAGCTCTGCTTTCATCTGGTCCTATTTCCCTCCAAATGCTTCCTGAGATGGCATCGCGCGGTGGGGTACTATAATACAGCAAATTGCTTTTCGCTTTTTCTTGTAAGCCAAGGTTTTGCAAAAGGTAATCCGGTGCGGGTTTGGTTCAGCGGCGTCCGCACGCAAAGACACAGACACACAGAGACACGCAGACACACACACTAACACACACACACATACAGACATACCGACACACAGACGGACACACGCACACACACACATACACACACCAACACACACACACACACACACACACGCAACACACACACACACACAAATACACACAAACACACACACACATTCACACACACACACGCACACGCACACGCACACACACACACACACACACACACACACACACACACACACACACACTGCCTAAGCTTTGCCCTTATCACAAAACGAAAAGCAATGTGACAACTGTACAAAAAGACCATGATTTATTATGCTACAATATAGCTGGTTATAAACAAGTTCACAAACTTTATAGCTCTTTCTCTCTTTATTTCTTCCGCTTTTAGCTCCATGAACAGTCATGGAGTGTCGTGCAGACGGGATAAGTCAGGTGGTTAGAGTGTTGTGCTGTGGTCTGACGGCCCAGGTTCCAGCCTCTCTCGAGATGGCCAATCAAGAAAGTGTTCCCTGGAGTAAACATCAGTACCACTCCACTCGCCGTAAAGTCCTCACTACGAGAGTTTGAACTAAGTCCTATGTGCGAAAGCACGCGGAACGTCTTGTGGACAGGTTAAAACCTATTCCGCCTTTCAAAAGAGTAGGCCATGGCATGCTGGTAAAGAAGGATGATAAAGAAGTGTATCAAAGAACCACACGCGCACTGTTGTTGTGTGTTTACATTATCCTTGAAGTGAAAATAAGGCTTCCTTAATTGTGGGCAAAAAAAACGCTTGAAAGCACACCAAAAAAATTCATTGTTAATGAAGCTGGGAGCTCTGGCTGCAGAACTAAAAAAAAAACTAAAAGAAAGAAAAAAGTATTTGTCTGTGATCTACTTCAGGAGTTAGTGGCTGCCATACTGACACTGTCACTGTTCTTGGCATGGCAACCTGCTCCCCCCTTCTGTGTCATGTTGCAGGTCAGATGCCGGACGCACTTGTGTCATCAGTGCCTCAAGCCATAGTTGGCCTTTTGTCCTACGAAAGGTAATGTATCTTCAACATCCATATGATGAGCTGAACAATACCAATAATCTACAGGGTCTTGATGTAGCCTGATCAGAAAAAAAAAAAGTTTTTGGAATAGAGTTGGAACCAATGATTTTTTGTTCAGGAGAAAAATCCTCTCATAGTGATTGCTGAGTATGGATTCAAACCTAGACCTTTATGTTATTTCAGTCACGAGTCTTGAAGCTGTAAACATCTGATTTGCTTCACTCCCCTGTCAGACCTAGTCAGCATCAGACTAGCACTGACTGCACAATCATAACATCAGACTAGCACTGACTGCACAATCATAACATCAGACTATCACTGACTGCACAATCATAACATCATACTATCACTGACTGCACAATCATAACATCAGACTATCACTGACTGCACAATCATAACATCAGACTATCACTGACTGCACAATCATAACATCAGACTATCACTGACTGCACAATCATAACATCAGACTATCACTGACTGCACAATCATAACATCAGACTATCACTGACTGCACAATCATTATCGTGACACGGCCCCAGCCAGTCTGAAAACAGGGTGTGGATGCCTGGGAAAATTGCTCAGTGCCAGGCAGTGGGGGAAGGAAAGCAGGTGTATTGTTTAGGATGGCTGGCCACGCTCTCTGCACGCTGCCCGCTATACACACGTGTCCTGGTCACAGGGTCAGTGAGGTCAAAGCTCGTCCTGTGCTCCCTAGGGACTGACTGGCTTTGTGGTTAGAATGCCAAACTCCTGATCTGTAGTAATAATTATAAAGTTGAAGGTTCTCTCTATGCTAAACAGTTCACTTGAGTGTGTTTAGTTTCCCCTGGAGTAAATAAATATAGGCTCTGAATTCATTCTCCTTGAAGTCTTTTGGATGAGAAGTTAAACCAAAATCCCACGTATAAATGCATGCTAAAGATTTGGGTACACAATGAAGGCTCATGCTCATTTCGCAGATCAGTGCACCGGCTATCACTAGTGATGTGGATGGTCTAAATATACGCTGTTTCCTCTGTGGGAGGGAAACCCCTCCCAAAAAGCTCTTAGACAGATGCAGACTTTGCCAGGTTCAGCTTACTAAAGATGCAATGTATAATTATAAGTTTGGTTTGGGCCCAACAGAGGCCTTATATTAAGCTTCCCATGGACTTCTAACCCTGTGGGTTTGACATTATCACCCTGGTATGAACTGGGGGGATAGATCAGTGTGAGTGGTAAGGGAACAGCAAATGGGAAACGCCAAAGAATAGGATATTGCAAAACAACTGCACAAAAGTGTCGATGTGGTGCTTCAATGACTCTTCAGAGAGTTGGGGAGTAAGAACCACCTTTAGCTACTTTAGAAAAACCACCAACTCTGCATTGCCTGAACCCGACACAGAAATAACTCCACGTCATGAGTGTGACACCCTAGTTACTGAACTAGTCCCTTTCCTTGTGTAGTCTAGTCAGCATCAGACTATCACTGACTGCACAATCATAACATCAGACTATCACTGACTGCACAATCATAACATCAGACTATCACTGACTGCACAATCATAACATCAGACTATCACTGACTGCACAATCATAACATCAGACTATCACTGACTGCACAATCATAACATCAGACTATCACTGACTGCACAATCATTATCGTGACACGGCCCCAGCCAGTCTGAAAACAGGGTGTGGATCCCTGGGAAAATTGCTGAATGGCGGCCAGTTAGGAGAGAAGGAAGGCAGGTGTATTATGTAGGATGTCTGGCCACGCTCTCTGCACCCTGCCCACTGTACTCTGTCCTGGTCACAGGGTCAGTGAGGTCAAAGCCCGTCCTGTGCTCCCTAGGGAGGGGGTGGTTTTGTGGTTAGAGCAATAATCTGGTGTGAAGTAATGGAAAGGCCAGTGTTTGAGTCTTTGTTGAACAAAGCTGTTGAGGGAGGTTGCCAAAGCAATGGATGGGATAGCTCAGTGGTCAGAGCACTCTTTCCCCAAGCAAAGACTGAGCAGCATCGGGCATGGTTACCAGCTGAAAGGGTGATTGTTTGTGCACTTTGGCTTCAGTATAGTTCCTTAGTTCACCCAGCTGTAAATGGATACCTGACCCTCTTTAGGGACAAGAAAGGTAAAGCAGCGAGGAAGAGGGGATGGGCACTGCCCTCAACATGCTGGCCCCTACAGAAGCTGAGGTCAAGATAGGCCAATTTCGCTGGTGATATGGATAATATGAACATATTATTTTTTTTTTTTTTTCGAGGATCATGGAATAAGCACTCAACTGTTCATTCCCACTGGTATACAATGTTCAACTCTTCCGAAAAGTGGAACGTGTTTCACGTGTGCGCAAGATGTTCTGCGTGCGTTCCCACGTGGGACTCCAGTTCAGTCTGGGATCTCAAGAGGGAAGAGTTTTGCTGGTGTGACCTGTCAAGAAAATTAACATCAACATTACGTGGGGTTGTCTGATGACTCCTTAGAGGAGAGAGAGAGAGAGAGAGAGAGAGAGAGAGAGAGAGGAGAGAGAGAGAGGAGGAGAGAGAGAGAGAGAGAGAGAGAGAGAGAGAGAGAGAGAGAGGAAGAGAGGAGAGAGAGAGAGAGAGAGAGAGAGAGAGAGAGAGAGAGAGAGAGACAGAGACAGAGAAGAGAGAGAGAGAGAGAGAGAGAGAGAGAGAGAGAGAGAGAGAGAGAGAGCAGACAGACAGACAGACAGACAGACAGACAGAAGACAGAAGACAGACAGACAGACAGATGGACAGACAAAGACGAAGAGACAGAGAGACAGAGAGCAGAGAGAAGGGAGGAGGGAAACAGGCTTAGAGATAGAAAGAGAGCTAGACAGACAGACATACAGACAGACAGATATATAGGCAGACAGACAGACAGACAGATAGATAGATAGATAGATAGATAGATAGATTAGATAGATAGATAGATAGATAGATAGATAGATAGATAGATAGATAGATAGATAGAGACAGAGAGAGGACAGACGAATAGACAGATCTACCAGCTGACAAACTAACAGCTCGAGACAGAGAGACAAGGACACATAGAGAGGCATGGAGGAAAGAGAAAACTCCCTGTAGACAGACAGCCCCCCTGAACGAAAAAAAAGAGACAACACAGCACAGGGGCAGAAAGAGATCAAGCCCATCGTTCTCCTCTTGACAGGAACATTTGACCATACAAAACGGGGGAGGAGGGCAGAGGGGGCAGGGCTGCTGACATGAATAGCTGATTCCCTGCAGCCTTGGTTTGGGCCCACTGACAGATGGCTACTGGGGTGTTGGTGTTTTTTGTTTTGTTCCGGGTGGAAGAGGAAGGGAAGAAGGGTGGAGAGGGGGATGGGGTGTGGGGGTGGGGGGAGGTGAAGGACAGACCAGGAAGGAAATGTGACAAGAATGGGGACAGGGATGATGGAACACAATGAGCAGAGGAAGGGGGCAGGAATGGGGGGGGGGGGGGGGTAAAGGGTAGAGGGTGGGGGTTGGGGTCTGGGTGGGAGGGGGGGGGGTAGCCTAGGGAATGAACAAGTTTAATGGTGGCGGGTTTTTTGTTGTGGATGATTTAAGAGGGGCAGGCGTTAGTGCTAAATATTGAAGAGCGTTTGAACTGCAAGTTCATGAAGTGGTGGGCTTGGATGTTATGTAGCAGCTATGGGGAATTCAGGGTGGTAGTTTGTTGTTGTTGTTGTTTGGGCTTTTGTAAACAACCTCCTGAGTTGACTATAAAGCAGATGTGCCGTATATAAACTCTTTTTGCGTGTATCATATGTATTTGATGGGAGGACAACATCAGCGAATGGACAGGCCTAGAACTCAACAAAACCCTGAGAAAGGCAGAACAGAGAGAAGAATGGAGGAAACTTGTTGTCAAGTCTTCAAGGGGTGCCTCCACTGTCACCAGACTAAATGATAGACAGATATCGGTGTACATTTAGAAGATCACATAATGATGCACGTTAAGGGTTCCGTGATCCATTTAAACCTTTTTGGGGCATAGGAAAACACGATCATAGCCCAGCACTCCTGCTGCAGCAGGAGAGGATGGGGTTTGTGCTTTAGCTTCAGCTGCTGCAGTCCATAACCTGAACAGTTCAGGGCAGTGTCCCCAGGCTTCTTAGGGAGGTCAGGTTGAAGGCAGTTTAAAGAGCACGAGTTGTTCTACACGACCTTAGGTGACTATAGCCTTCCAATTCGCAAGTCTGAAGTGACTGAGTTTGCAGATTTCAGTCTATGCTAAAATCTCTCTCTGAGATCATTTCTCCCTTAGTTCCTTTAGTTTCTCGGCTAGAGCGCCGACGTTCCCCTATGTAGACATTTTTGCTATGTGGCCGTGTTTCCCCTGTTAAGGTAGCTACACCCGACTTCTGGGATAGAGTATCAGTAATCATTCTAACTCCATTCTCTTGCAAGTTGTTGGGGATGTGCTATGATGCACACACGTAAAATATCTTGTGCAAATCTACCTCCCTCCCATTTTGTAAAGATGTAAATCACTTGTGGTCAGTGGTATGGGTGGCACAAACGTTACTTAAAGCTGAAGCAGAAAAATGAAATACAAAACTAATCTGAATGCCAAGGTGTGTGTGTGGGGGTGGGGGGGGGGTGGGGGGCGAACAACAACCAACTCTTAACGCACATCTCAACTT
>CM060340.1:44227229-44234729 GCA_030674155.1 Stramonita haemastoma
GAGAGAGAGAGAGAGAGAGAGAGAGAAGAGAGAGAGAGAAGAGCAATAAACCGAATTTTTTTTTAAAGGTTAATAATAAGAATAAAAAGAGCCTCGACCAAGGCCTCCTCCTCCCTCCTCTGTCTGTCTGTCTGTCTGTCTGTCTGTCTCTCTCTCTCTGGCCTGTCAAGCTTAAAACAGTAACAGGAAATCCATCAGCCGATACCCAGACCCAGAGAGCATCAAAAGACAGACAGAGTCCATGTGACTGTAGTTAACCTGATTAGTCCACCCACAGTCAGGGCTGGGGCTTGATTTGATAAGGAATGGCGATGCTGCCTGCTATGTTACCCTCCTCGCCTGAAAACAGATATCTTCCTCAGTCCAGAACTGAAGAGTAGGTAAGAGAGAGAGAGAGAGAGAGGGAGAGAGAGAGAGAGAGAGAGAGAGAGAGAGAGAGAGAGAGAAGAGAGAGAGAGAGGAGAGAAGAGAGAGAGAGAGAGAGGAGAGAGACAGACAGACAGACTCACTGATAGACACAGTCAGACAGTCAGACTAGTCAGTTCTCTAACAGGATTAACAGAGATCAAAGGAAGCGGTACTTTCAGCTTCTGAGCAGCCTGCTATGTTAAATTAAAGCACAGCAGACACAGCTAGAAACCAAGTTATCTCATCAGGAAACCACAAATAACATCTGTGTTCATTACTTTTTGACATGTCAAACTCATATCTTTAGGGACACCAAACAACTGGAGACCATTTTAAACAATCTGTGTTCATTTGACTGTATCCACAAGAAATTAATCTTTAGATGTGGGACACCAGACCTGGAGACCATCAAACAATCTGTTCATCTGACTGTTCCACAGCCTTTAGTCGCCCCCCACAGACCCCAATGACTTCAATAATGAAATAAAACCAAAAACCATATGGTCAGTGGTGCAGAGGTAACAGCCTGCCCAGAAAGCAAAACCAAGGTGGGTGTGATCCTTGTTAGAACCCCAAACTTGTTTCTCCGTCCAGATGACCTTGGGGGGTTGTGTAGCTTGGGTGCTAGTCTTTTAGATGACACTAGAAAATGTGGTCCTGTGTGTAGCACCCGCGCACACAAAATAATCCATGACAACAAGAGAGTTATTCCTGGTAAAAATATTGTAGAAATGTGCCACTCTGATCGAGAAACAAATAACACAAGGGGAGCGAGGCATCAGAGACCTCAGTTTCTCTTGGAGCCAGCATGTTGAGGGCGGCGCCCATCTCCTCTCCCTCGCTGCTTTACCTTCCCTGACCCTAAAGAGAGCAGTACCCATTTACAGCTGGGTGTACTGGGGGGACTGTGCTGAAGCCATGGCGCGCAAACGGTCACCCCTCCAACTGGTAATCACGCTGGACGCTGCTTAACTTGATGTGGGGAAAGCCAACACTGTGACCACTGAGCTATCTGGCCCCCACAGTCATGCAGACAAGAAAACAAAAGTATATTACATTGGGCTGTTCTTGTAATTGTATGCTCTGCCCAGACTTAAGGCAGTATACAATACAGTGCAGTACTATACATTACACTACATTACAATACCTTATATGCCTCTCTGCTCATTAATTACAAAGACAATCACACATACACACACACACGCACTCGCGCGCGCAGGCGCACACACACAAGCACAGGCACACACACAAGCACTAGCACACACACAGACAACAGACGCCCAGACATGGAGTGTATCAAACGAGGAGTGCCCATGTACTGTTGTTAACTTGATTTACCAAACTTTTGACTGAAACGTAATCTGATAATGGCATGGGAAGGCCATCTACCAATACTGTATCTTACTTACGACAAGAGAGAGAGAGAGAGAGAAGAGAGGAGAGAGAGAGAGAGAGAGAGAGAGAGAGAGAGAGAGAGAGAGAGAGAGAGAGCAGAGAGAGAGAGAGAGAGAGAGAGAGGGGAGCTCACATGGCTAAGAAACGAAACTTACCCTACAAAACATGGGTTTACTGGACGTTCCTCGGGTTAACAGCCTGGTGATATTTCAGAATGATCAGACACGGATTCACTCTTCATACTTCAGAATCACTGTCAGAGTCTTCAATACAGAATAGATGATAATTAGGAAGGGGTTTGTATTCCTGTATGGCTTATTGAGGTCCATCACTATTTAGACAGCCGTATTCCAATTTCAGATGATTTCTTGTTATTTAAAAAGAGTGTAGAAGTTGTTAATACGTCGAGAGCGTACTATTAATGAAAATAATATCAGCATAGTATTTGGAAGCATAACGCCATGCCACCTAACTTACATCCATAACTTGATAAAGTCTTTGGTCTGGGCCTGCGGTTGTTTTTGCTGGGTTCTTATTTTTCCTTTGATTAGTTTTCAATGTGACGGTGGGTTGTTCTTTGATGGCAGGGTGTTTGATCTTGGGGGGATGGGGTTCCTACAAACAGACGTGTAGTACAGTCTTCACCGCTGTATGGAAATCACATATGGTTTCCATGAATCTCTGTCTAGGCTCTGTCTCTCTCGCTCTGTCTGTCTGTCTCTCTGTCTGCGTGTCTCTGTCTCTGTATGTGGCGCGCGTGCGCGCGCGCGCTCGTGTGTGTGTGTGTGTGTGTGTGTGTGTGTGTGTGTGTGTATGTTTGTGTGTGTGTGTGTTTGTGTGTGTGTGAAATTGTAATGGGTCAGGTGGCCTTCTACAATAAGATTGTTCAGTGTTTAATGCTCTCTCTCTCTCTCTCTCTCCTCTCTCTCTCTCTCTCTCTCTCTCTCTCTCTCTCTCTCTCTCTCTCTCTCTCTCTCTCTCTCTCTCTCTCTCTCTCTCCTTCCCTCTTCTTCCTCTTCCTCCCCCCCATCTCTCCTCTCTCCCCTCCCTCTCTGTAGCCTGTGACTTGGAGCTTCTCTCCCGATGTTTGACTTTGCTTGTATTCTTTGATAAGCTTTGTTGACTGTCTGTCTGGTGGTAGGGGTGGCAACAAGGGCATGAGTGCAGCGGTTACCTGTGGACATCACAAACCTATCACCCATTCCCGCCCTGCTATATACACATACACACACACCATGCAGACCGAAACTCAACCCAGAGCCCCACATCAAAGGGAGGCGACCTGATCAAAGGGAGAAGACTCCCCGTCTCTTTGGTCAGCCCCCATCCCCGCCAGCTGGCAGGTAGGGCTGTTACAAGGCAGACCCGCGGCAGGGGGGGACGCGGAGGATCCTGATTGCATTCAGGAAATCAAAGTACCGGGCTCTTTTTTCCTCCCCCGTTTTTACCATTAAGACTGTGTACCCCTCTCTCTCTCTCTCTCTCTCTCTCTCTCTCTCCTCTCTCTCTCTCTCTCTCTCTCTCTCTCCTCTCTCTCTCTCCTCTCTCTCTCTCTCTCTCTCTCTCTCTCTCCTGACCTATCCCTTGATAGCGCCATGTCCTGAAGATCAGACAGACCCAGTCTGGCATCAGTGTGCCGCTGTGACCCCTCCTGCCCCTCCTTTCACTTTGATGTCTTTGCTGCTGCTCGCTTCTGTCAGGGCCTAGAGTCATTAGCCTTCACAGCTTTCACTTTCAGGCTGAGGGAACTCCTTCTTTACGAGGTGAATATGTTCTTGGCTCTTTGTTGTGATTGAAAACAAAATTGATTCACTCATATATCTAATATTTATTGACTTACTCTGTCATCATTCAGGTCACTGGTGTTCTGCACTGGAACATCAGTGGAGATTGTTTTTCTTATTTGGCAAGTTACATTTGGCTGAACCTGTTCATCTCTGTGCTGAAAGTTGTATGGTAATACATTCTGTCATCGATTCCACCTGCGTAACTTAAGTTGGATGGTAATACATTCATGTCATCTATTCCACCTGCCATAGCTAAAGTTGTATGGTAATACATTCATGTCATGATTCCACCTGCCATAACTAAAGTTGTATGGTAATACATTCGTGTCATCATTCCAACCGCCATAGCTAAAGTTGTATAGTAATACATTCACGTCATCGATTCCACCTGCCATAGCTGACTTACTCTTGGATGTTTTTTTTCCCCAAGTACACTGAAGTCAAGTGGTAAAACCTTAGGACTTTAGTTTAGAGTCTCAAACCAGGTATTGGCAAAGCTAACTTCAAGGTTTCCAACAAACGATCTGCTCAGGTGAGACTCCACGTACACTTTTTTAAGATGCCTCAAATCCTCGAGTCCTGCATTGTAATGGCTAAGTTATTCAGGCACAATGGTAAAATCAGAGAAAGTGACAATGATGGTGATCTAAAGGGGAGAACTGAAGAACTGGAGTGGAGAGAGACAGAGTTCTCCCCATCTTCCTCTGTCAGATAATGCTACTAGCAGCTGTTTCATTATCACTTAGACTATCTCTGTTCTTAATGTTGCAAAACCAGATCTTCCTTTAGTGTCAATGTCGTCGGCCTCTCCCTACCAACCCTGCCCTGTACAGTTATAATGGACAGACTATCATGGTGGATCCGGTGGCCAAACCAGACATGCTGTGTTCTTTGCACAAGTGTCACAGGGGTTCTTTGGGGCTGACAACAAGGCATTGGTCCTGCCTTGCACGTGTTCTTTGGTTCTGTGTTCATGGTAAGATGCACAGGATTTTTTTGTTGCAATTCTATCTCAAAGAATTAGATAGTTTGTGTTTCTGCTGCGTAGGTCAAGGTTTGAGAGCCATAGAAGTGGATGAGAACTACCGTTGATGAAGAGCATCGTGAAACACATGCCTAAAGTAATCTTCGCTTCATCGCCCATCAGATGTCTGAGAGATGGGGCAGACGGAAACCAGTCTAGTACTCAGACTGTCTGCCATCAAACCTACTATACCGCCCATGCTGTGCCAGAGGAACTACTGTTGATGCTCTTACAGAAAGCAGCGGGAAATTTTGATGGCTTTGTTATGACCCCAAGACCACTTTTCCGCTATGTTTGGGGCAACTGAACTGCTGCCTACTTTACCAGGTTACATTCTGTTCACTTTCAGCTAAGGGATCTTGCTGATCTGTACTTCTTTACTATAATCTTTACGACGGTTTAAAACATCTTACGTGGCACGAAATAAAGATTTCTTTGGCCAGGAAAAAGCATTCCCATCAAAAACAGAATTAGGCATCTGCTTTTCTGTTTTCGATGTTGCCAATATTGCATTTTTGTTGTTTCGGTTTGTGTGTAGGAGTACCTAGTATTTTGCATACAGGATTGGAGTTTGGTCCATCAGATGTATATGTCCTAAAGCTCTTTCAGGAGTGCCAAATGACTCTAAGACTACCACGCAAGCCATCACTGTAGGTCCAGGGGTCTAGATGAAGAAACTGTCGTGATTACAGCGTTATACGTAACAGCTTCAGCAACCAATTAACAAATTTCCAAACAAGATAACCAGTCTGAGAACTTACGGCACACATAGCAACATTTTACTTTCCAAGGGGATCACTTCATTGCATACTCCTTTACCTTGGTGATTTCATGATGTGCATGCTGCACCCAATAGTTTTTGTTTTATAAAACTCCATCAGCCATTGACACGAGTTACTGGAATGTTTAGCTTGCACACTTGATCTCTGCATGAGTGCATATTACATAAAGACAAGTAAGATACTGGCTAGTCACCAACTTAATCCAGATAGACTGTAAAGTTACCAAACTTCATCAACCATGCTATAAAAATATTGAAATTTATAATTCATGATTTTAAAACAGTTATGATAATTACCTGTGGCCTTATCCATCAAGGATAGGCAGGATAATAACCTGTGGTTTTATCCATCAAGGATAGACAGGAGAATAACCTGTGGTTTTATCCATCAAGGATAGACAGGATAATAACCTGTGGTTTTATCCATCAAGGACAGATGCACCAGGGAAGCACCCCCCCCCCCCCCCCCCCTGCTGCTTTCCTGAGTGCATCAACTCTTCAGCATCATGGCTTCCACCACGCCGACATGTTTTATCAAAGGGCACTAACTCATCTGGTAGCCAACATTCATCTTAGATCAGTTTAGAACATTTATTAGCAGGGTCGCGAGGAGGAGGTGGTGGTGGGGTGGTGGTGGTGTGTGTGTGTGTGTGTGTGTGTGTGTGTGTGTGTGTGCGTGTGTGTGTGTGCGTGGGGAGAGAGGAGAGAGAGAGAGAGAGAGGAGAGAGAGAGAGAGGAGAGAGAGAGAAGAGAAGAGAGAGAGGAGAGAGAGTGAGAGAGAGAGAGAGAGAGAGAGAGAGAGAGAGAGAGATCTATTCTGGCATCACAGACATCAGAAAGTGAAGGTTGTTATCTCTGGCACACAGCCAGAGGCCCAGTGCAGACAGGACCTCTCCATCACTATAGCCACCTCCTCCCCTGCCGCTCTTTCTCTCTCCGTAGTGTCCATTGACTTTGCTGCAGGGCTTGGGGTGTCAGTCACAAAGGACCAATAGTGTGCACAATGGGGTTGGCATGTGCTGTGCTCTGATCTTTTGGTCTAGTGTGTCAGTGTCTCTAGGCTTGTTGTCTGGGTGTCTTTTGCTCTGTTTCAATCTTTGCGGGTCTGTGTCTGTCATAGTACGTTTATTTTTGGTTGGTGTGCTTGTGGAAAGAAAGGAAAAAGCGAGGACAAAGTCGAGGGTAAACGAAAGAGGTGGGGGAGAGGGTTGGGGTTTGGCATAATGAACAAATAATGAAATTCAAGTGTCGGTAGCACCTATCTGGCACTGTAGTCATCAGAAGATACCCTAGCTCTGTGAGGAGCAGATCACTACATCTCGTATTGCTGTTGTTGTTGTTGTTGTTTTATTGTTGTTGTTACTGCACTGCTGCTGTTGTTGTTGATGTTGCTGTTGATGTTGATGCTGCTGTTGATATTGATGTTGTAGAAAACAGATAACTGTACATCTCGTCGTTGTTGTTGTTGTTGCTGTTGATGTTGATGCCGATGCTGTTGAGTGTTCAACAGGTTTTTTTTAGCATGAAGAAGGTCACCCAGAAAACGCAATCTGTCTCATTCTTATCTCCCAGAGATCACTAAGAGAGCACACACTAGATGCAAAGTCTGCGTAGGAGACTGTTTTAAAGTAATTCAGTAGAGAGACACCCATAATCTGACTTCAGAGGATTTTTCCTTCTGAAGGTGTGTATGCATGCTTGTGAGTGTGTGTTTATGTGTGTGTGTGTGCTTGTGAGTGTGTGTGTTTATGTGTGTGTGTGCGTGTGTGTGTGTGGTGTGTGTGTGTGTGTGTGGTGTGTGTGTGTGTGTGTGTGTGTGTGTGTGTGTGTGTGTGAGGCACAAAGTTAGAGAGAGACAAAGACAGAGAGACAGACGGACAAACAGAGAAAGACAGACACAGAAATAGAGAGAAAGGGATGTTTGTTTCCAAATAACACAGCTTGTTAAATCCAATAATTGAAGACACACAAGATTGCTATTCTTATAGAACAGAGATAGAGAACAGAGAAGAGAGAGAGAGAGAGGAGAGAGAGAGAGAGAGAGAGAGAGAGAGAGAGGAGAGAGAGAGAGAGAGAGAGAGGAGAGAGAGAGAGAGAGAAGAGAG
>CM060340.1:44237229-44239729 GCA_030674155.1 Stramonita haemastoma
TAGATAGATAGATAAGTAGATAGATAGATAGATAGATAGATAGATAGATAGATAGATAGATAAATAGATAGATAGATAGATAGGTAGGTAGGTAGGTAGGTAGGTAGGTAGATAGGTAGGTAGGTAGGTAGGTAGGTAGGTAGATAGATAGATAGATAGATAGATAGATAGATAGATAGATAGATAGATAGATAGATAGATAGATAGATAGATAGATAGATAGATAGATAGATAGATAGATAGATAGATAGAATATGAAGAAAATTCAACTGTTTGTGTATACGATTAATTTCAAATAATTTGTTTGTTGTACATGATGTTTGTCTTATGTACCGGGTTAAAACATTTACATTATCAAGTACTGGGTCATTATAAAACTTTGTTTCAAGTGGTAACCGATTCAGATCGCCTTCTAGGAAGCAAGGTTAACGGTTTTGGACATCTGAGCTGTGCTTTGTACTGATATTTGGTTTTAAGCCAGCATTTTCTAATTATTTTGTGAAATATGCTTCTTTGAGTGTATGGTTTTGTGCTGCCAGGCCTGGCAAAAGGTTTGTGAGATGTTATGTTTGATTTTTGTTCCTCTTTCCAATCTTGTTCCTTGAAATGTATTGGGTGGCCAAAGGCCGATGTACATGAAACAATTTTAGAGTTCTCTGTCTGTCTGTCTGTCTGTCTGTCTGTCTGTCTGTCTGTCTGTCTGTCTGTCTGTCTGTCTGTCTTTCTCTCTCTCTCTCCATCTAAGCATAGGCACAGACATGTCAGTCAAGACTGGGCAGGACTTGTTGCCCACCAACGAAGAGTAACCCCCCCCAGAGCGACAGACACTGCAGACATCTGCAGACACTGCAGACACTGCAGACATGTGCAGACAAATGTTACTGTTGCCCAACTCTAGCTGTGCCTTCCCTGCACATCTGCAACAGCTCAGGGGGCATCTAAGTAGAGAAGACGCCAGAGTGCTCGAGTAGTATCAGTGGTGGTGGTAACAGTTGTAGTAAAAGGTAAAGGTGTTCCATAACCTGTGTGGTTGTAGGGAAGCAAGGTGTCAGAGACCTCAGCTTCTCTAGGAGCCAGCATATTGAGGGCGGCGCCCATCTCCTCTCCCTCGCTGTTTTACCTTCCCTCACCCTAGAGAGGGAAGGTATCCATTTTCAGCTGGGTGATTTGGGAAACTATACTGAAATCAAGGCGCACAAACGGTCACCCATTCACTTGGTGGCCACGCTCGATGCTGCTTAACCTTAACTTAGGGCTTAACCTTAACTTGGGGAAAGCGAGCGCTCTGACCACTCAGCTATCCTGTCCCCACAAAAGTTGTAGCAGCAGACACAAATAGTGGACATAATTGTAGTAGTGGTTGTGGCAGTTAGTATTAGTAGAAGTAGTCCCCTGTGGAGATGCCAGGAGAGCTTGTCAGTGTAAACAACATCCCCACCTCCTGGAAATTCTGTGCTAGAATTCCATCCTTTTCCATCTCTTGCTTTGTTTCTGCCTTGTTCCTTTCCTCCCTGTTATTTTCTTTCTTGTCTATTTTCTGCCTTCTTGGTCCATTCTCCTGCTTTTTGTCTAGAAAGACATAAAAGATAACAATTCTCTCCCATGCCGAAGTAGGATGTGCTGGGCCTGACTTGTCAGGCTCTTAGCGGCACCCAGCTGTTGCTGTCAGAGCGTTCAATGACACAGAAAAAGAAACACGAAAACATAGTAGTAGTAGTAGTAGTAGTAGTAGTAGTAGTAGTAGTAGTAGTAGTAGTAGTAGTAGTAGTAGTAGTAGTAGTAGTAGTAGTAGTAGCAGAGTAGCAGTGCAGCAGCAGTAGTAGTAGTATAGTAGTAGTAGTAGTAGTAGTAGTAGTGTAGTAGTAGTAGTAGTAGTAGTAGTTAGTAGTAGTAGATAGAAGCAGTAGAAGCAGCAGTAGTGTTAGCAGTAGTAGTAGCAGCAGAAGTAGTGCTACAGTAGTAGTAGTAGTAGTAGTAGTAGTAGTAGTAGTAGTAGTAGTAGTAGTAGTAGTAGTAGTAGTAGTAGTAGTAGTAGCAGCAGAAATAATGCTACAGTAGTAGTAGTAGTAGTAGTAGTAGTAGTAGTAGTAGTAGTAGTAGTAGTAGTAGTAGTAGTGGTAGTAGTAGTAGTAGTAGTGTAGTAGTAGTAGTAGTAGTAGTAGTAGTAGTAGTAGTAGTAGTAGTAGTAGTAGTAGTAACAGATATCTTTGTGGAAATGGTGGTGGTAATGGTAGTAGTAGCAGCAGCAGAAGTAGTAGTAGTGGTCGTGTCTTGTGGGTATATAGACCATATGTTTTCTCCCTGATATTAATATGTTTTTTTGTTTACCATTTTAATGTGTTAAAGTCATTCGGATGAAACTATAAACCGAGGCCCGTGTGCGAACACACGCAAAACATCTTGCGCACACGTTAAAACCCCGTTCCGCCTTTCGAAAAAGCAGGCCATCGTATGCCGGTAGGAGCGGATGACAAAATTATGAAAAAACAAACCCAGCATG
>CM060340.1:44244729-44247229 GCA_030674155.1 Stramonita haemastoma
GAGGGGCGTCTTTGTGTTTTCTTGAGATTTTTTTAAAAATTTCAGACTGTCGTGACCCGCTCTCTCTGTGTGCAGGGTGTGAGTCAGTGTTGTGTCTTGTTTCCATCCCTGGGCCACTGTTGTCCTAATTTGGTTTACCTGTTGAGTGGTGTTTGAAATGTGTGGCTAAGGGGGTTTGGTTTCTTCCCAACACTTCTTTATGTCTTTGTCTTCCTCTGCCTCTGTCTGTTTGTGTGTTTTTGTCTGTCTTTGTCTGTCTGTGTGTTTGTCTGCGTATATGTCTGCCAATCGGCCACTGTCATGTCTATGTCTCTGTCTGTCTGTCTGTCTGTCTGTTTCTCTCTCTCATTCATGGAACACACACACACGCGCGCGCGCGCGCAAGCACGCACCACCACCCCTCCCTCCTACTATTTATCCACCCACAGATACATGGAATGCATTTTTATAAATTAATATCCATCATCACCAGATCACACCTCTCACATCCAAATAGGAAGAAAAGAAAGAAAAGAACAGGCTGTAACGAGTACCACTGGCTTGGCATTATTCTGGCAAACACTAAACACACACACACAACATCATCATGAGGTAAGAAGACAGCAGGAGCCTAACCCTGCGCGTGCATGCATCATCAGCAACGTCATTAGTGACGTTGTTTTTCGCCATAGCTGTACCTAATCCCGTTGCTTCATAGTCCTCAGGGGGTGTCCGTCTTTCTCCCGCCCCCGCACTCAAGCATGATCCTGCTACCTCCACAGTGTATGTATGTCTGCACATCTATCTGTCTTCGTTTGCGGGGGCTCCTTGTTATGTCTGATTATCTCTGCCAATCTTCTGGTTTGTGTTGTTGGCAGGTTTGTGTGTTTGTACAGATGTGTCGTGGTTTTGTTGGGTTACCTTCACTTAGGACTGTTTTGGGGGTTTTCATTTACTTTTTAGGCTATGCTTTTTTTATTTCATAGGAAAGAGTATGCGTGATGGGCACAAGAGACTGCAGTTGAGTTTATGAATATAGAAAGAAACATCGTGTAACAAGAATCAATAAAGTATGAGTGCGTAAGTGAGTAAATGAAATAGAAAGATAAGTGACAGATGTAGAGAGAAAGTGACTGACACAAAAGCCACACAGGAAGAGGTGCACAGATATATATATATATATATATATATATATATATATATATATATATATATATATATATATATATATATATATATATATAAATTCTGTGTGTGTGCGTGTGCGCACATATATGATATATGTTTATAAAATATGTTACACACACACGCGCGCGCGTGCGCACACACACACACACACACACACACACACACTTTCACAATCAAGCAGCATGACTTAACCCAACAGCACACAGCATAAACATCTGTAACAAACGTAACACACATCGTAACATCCTTGCCCAACCAGAAATGCCTAAGGCAAGCAGGAATCAGGAATGATCACGCATCATCAGGCAGTCAGCCCCAGTGGTGAATTTGTTTTTCCTTGGTGGCCATGTAAACACCTTACTTAACGTCCTAGGGGGGAAGGGGGCATTGCTTCTTTTTTTCTGCCCTGCACTCCTAGCATAGCTGAGAATTACACCCCTGCATGCACCTGTCTATCTTCATTAGCCAAGAACTATAACAATAGATCATATAGTTGTCAGTTTTACCCATGTTTGATTACACACCTGCATGCAACTGTCTATCTTCATTAGCCAAGAATTGTAACAATAGATCATATAATTATGTCATATATATTTGTCGGCTTTGCCCATGTATAATTACACCCCTATATGCACCTGTCTATCTTCATTAGCAAAGAATTATAACAATAGATTATATATTTGCCAGTTTTGCACATTTTGTTTCGTGTGGGCACTTTCTTTGTAAGGTTATGTTTTGTTTTGTTCTGTGCAGCTTTGGCCAAACAGCGTTGTGGGTTATTGGTGAATTGTATGTGCCATGGGCTAAGTGATTATTGTTGTTATGCTTTAAAATGGCATATATTGATATTGTCTTCTTTTTAATGATGAGTTGTATTTTATTTTCGAAAAGCAGTCTATCATTTTGCATACAGGAGAAAACCTTCTAAAGTCGTTGTATGGTTGACTATGTTCTTTTATCAAGATATAAGTTTGTTACTTTGACTGGTTACAAGTCATGTTTTATGATCTGCTATACCTTTGCTTAAACAGTTTAATACAAGACGTCCTTTCAGTAAGACATGTACACATGTACTTTGATTTGTTTCTGTCTGTGCGTGAGTATCCATGGTGTGTATATTATGTGTGTATGTGTGTGTGTGAGAGAGAAAGAGAGAGAGAGACAAAGAGAGAGGGGAGGAGAGAGAGGGAGAGGGAGGCAAGGCAAGGCAAGGCGAGGCAAGGCAAATTCTTTTACTCGAGGATAATATATAAGCACTCATGTGCTTTTTTACATCCAGTCCCCGCCATTTTCAGGGATAACACCAAGATAAAAAGATACTAAACAATAAAAC
>CM060340.1:44252229-44279729 GCA_030674155.1 Stramonita haemastoma
TGTATTTTTCTCAGTAAAAATGTCAGTTGGGTAGTCAAGTGCCAGTGGTGTGTGCTCACCACTTAACCTTTCTTCAGGCACACAAGTTTGTACAAGACTGCTAGACCTCTGACATACATGAAAAATGGAAGCAATACTGGTTACGGAAACATTTTGTTGATCTTCTAAAGGGAGCATGCAACATTTTCTCCACTCATTTAAAAGTGAAAAACATGTACATGTTACTGGCAAATGGGTTTCCAGTTCAATTTTCGAGGAAGTAAAATCAAGTGGAAAGCAGTTTCAAATATGTATTTTAAAATAATGACATGAAATTAATTTTGACCCTGAAGTAATAAATGGGGGAGGGGGGGGCAAACACATTGAAAGTATTAACTGCAAAATTTAAACAAGTCTACCAGATACACTGCAAAACTACTAAGAATTCCATACAAAAAGGAAGTTTAAAAACGTGGTTGAGCTACGACCTTAAGGTCGTTATAAAACATGACAGGCATCAAGCTGCACACAACACCATCCTTCATCTGAAGGTAAATATAGGTAATGCTTGGAATGGTTACATGCACCTAAACCAATTACACAACTGCCTAGATAAAGGCAAAAAAACCCAAGTCTCCACCACTAACTGAAAAAAATGTACATGGAAAAACACCACGTAACTCATTCAAGAAAGGACGACGTTATACTTGGAAGTAAACTAGTTTTACTGGGTCACATTTAGTGTTACTATGCTGCTGTTTATGCAGGAAAAATGTGAAAAGCGAGGTAATGGTGGAAGAGAAACCACACAACAAACTCGTGTCCCTTAGGCTGGGGAACAGATTGTAGCCCAGGAACAGGCAAATGCTTCAGGAGCAAAATCATTGAAGTTACTACAAAAATTATTAATGCTAAGATATGTAGGAACATTTTATAAGTGCATCGGTTGTTTAGGAGGTAACGCGCCTGCCTAGAAAGCGAAAGGTCCGGGTCGGAGTGTGCGGTGGTTTTGAATCCCGTTTGGGCCCAAAACTTTTCCCCATCCACTAGACTGAGTGGTGGTCTGGGTGCTAGTCTTTCGGATGAGCCGAGAAACTGAGGTCCTGTGTGTTAGACCATTATTTCGCGTACGTAAAAGAACCCACGGCAACAATGGGGTTGTCCCTGGCAAAATTATGTAGAAAAAAAGTCACTTTGATAGGGAAACAAAGATGCAGACATGAAAAATAATAAAATAATGGGTAGGCGCTGCACCTGTGGCGACGCGCTCTCCCCGGGGAGATCAGCCCGAATTTCATGCAGAAAAATCTTGCTGTGACATAAAGTGGTATAAAATGATAAAAAAGGATATAAGAATAAACAGAGTTGGCAATACCTACATTCTACCGGATACAATGAAAACAAGACAGCAGTAAATGTTTCCTTTGTGCTCAGTACTTCAAATTGAGTAATGAAAAAAGACAGAATTAAGGAAACATCGGCTTTTCATAATCTAGTTCAACAGAGCTATAGTAAATGTTTCCACAAAATGTCATACGTGATGATCAAATCAAATCAATTGTTTTACTTCTAGTGGTACATTGAATAACATTGATTAGCTTTTTTAATCAAGCCATCTACCTAAAGAAAAAAAAAACGAAAACAAAAACCCCTAACAAACAAGCAAAAATAAAACCCAAATATTTCACCAACATCAACTAACATGATTTCAACAGCCCTAAAAAAAAATTTGCCTATAGATAATACAAGCAACAAAAATAACCAAAAAAACTCAAAAGTCACACCACACACACAACACACACACACACACACACACACACACACACACACACACACACTCGCGCACACGTCTACATAGCACGCATGCACCTACACGCATGCACACATTTGAAGTTCAAAAATCATTAAGTGTCAAATCACTTACAATGTCACCAATACCATTATTTAAGACTTTAATAAAAAGAATCCATGAAATGTCATAAGCAATTTATGTCAGATTACAATTTTCTCCATACTTCAGTTAATACTTTTTATATTAGAAGGAAGAAAAAGTAAAAAAACAAAACAAAAGCAATAATGCCATATGATAATACCCATCACCACTGAGAGGAAATTACAAACACTAACAAACATACAAAGAAACAAAAACAAAACAAACAAAAACAAAGATGAAAAAATAGACAAGAGGAGAGAGCAAGAGCAAGACTGACTGCATTCCTGGCTGAAATGCATTTCCTTAAAGTTTATAGCACACAAACCCCCAACATTCACTACAGCAAGTGTGTTCGTACAACTGCATGTTTACAGTCTACCACCAGCCACTAAAACAAATCCACACATGCTCAATTTTTTAGCTTTACACGACTAAGAGTTTATGAAAGCACAAAATTAGCAAGAAGGGCTGAACAAGAAAAAAAAAAATAAACCAAACCTGTACAACACTACATTATCAGATCTGCTAGAATACATTTTTCACAACATTTGGTACTCTGGAATTTTGCAGTATACATATTTGAAGTGAAGTTTCATACTTGCAACAAAACATGTACAGAGCAGATACAGTAGAAAGGGTGGACAAATCCACGAAAACCAACAATAAATCATACAGCAATTAGGGACGATTGATGTCAAATCTGTCATTTTAGTCTAACCTATACAGTTTTTTGTGGGACCTCCAACCTCTTTTCCCCATTTCATATGAACATTTCTTTTTGTGTTCATCTTTTTCTGTTTGTCTCCATTAAAAATGACATTGGGCTCTAAACTTTTACCCGTTTTATTTCTTTACAGATTTAGATAAACAAAAAAAGGCTGTGATAAATACATTTGCGCTGACAAATGGAAAAAGACTGCTGGGAGAGATGCAGAGGGAGCAGTCTATCAATGGGCTGGGAGTGCTATGACCTGGGTAACGAGCATGTCCCCGAGCTACAGCAAAGCAAAGGACAAGGACATCAGGGAACAGGACACACTAACATATCATCTGCAATCATTTAAATCTACGTACAACTTTTAAGGCAAATATTTACTATACCACACTTTGTAGAATTAAAGCTAAAGGCAAAGGTGTTTCCATAAACTATGTGGTCGTTGGGAGGGAGGTAACAGACCTCAGCTTCTCTAGGGGCCAGCATATAGAGGGCGGTGCCATCACCTCTCCCTCACTGCTTTATCGGAGTGGTATCTATGCTCAATGCTGCTTCATTTAACCTTAGCTTGGATAAAATAGTGTTCTGATCACTGAGCTATACTGTACCCTAGTACAGTAACAAAAAGGAAAGAAATAACTCGAGGATTAAGATATAATATGCCGAACTTCTTCAACAAATTAAAATACATTCCAATCCTTCCTTCTTACACCTCCAGTCTTAAAAAAAAAAATGGCGAGTTTTTCAAGTCAATGTTGGCTACAGAAGCAAAGCCAGCTGTCTCTTAAACTACAGGGAGACAGAGTTTGGACTTCATGTTATTTGGCTGCCTGCTATTATCCTTTCACCTCCACCCTAAAAGAAAAAGGACACAAGGGTGTGCAACTTTTGGGTGGGCTGCACAATGTAGCATACGCTGGTGGTGATCAATACCCAAGGTAGACCATTCCCCAGATACCCCTGTCACACATCCTATGAAACATGCACCCCTCCCTCCACACACACACACCTGAAAAAACCAACTACTCTTGCTTTTTAACAACGCCCCATTTCTGTAATTCATTACACAGTTTTCCAGCACCTTCCCCAATGATTATTCATAAATGCATTCTGAACCCCGGCCTCCTGCTTCTGTTTTTAGATAACTTCTACAATGCACACCCTTCAACTAATTATTCCATCGTACATTCTAAACCCAACACCTATTTCTGTTTTTAGGTAGCCTACATTTTTTTGTCTAAAAGGCTCCCACCTCACCACCTAAGCTAATCAGAAGTTTGCCTGTCCCCTATCCCCATTCTCATCTTTACACCTCTTTCCCCATCTCTATACACCACAACATTTTAAACACCCCTCCCCCTTCCTACCATCCTTTTTAAAATAAAAAAAATCTCGCGCCCCTCCTTCCAACCCCGAAGAAAAAATGTTTAGCTTCTGTGTCAGCATATGCCATTATCCACCTGCCTTTTGTGTCCACATGTGGGGCCAGGGTTAGTGTTGAGGTTATTGTTAGAGTTAGTGTTAAAAGTTAACAGGGGGTAAGGGTTGTCGTCAGATGTCGTGATGTTAGAATTCATGTGGACACAATAGCAGGGGACAACTGGTATGTAGCTAAAGACACAAGTTACACAAACCCTAAAACCGGACATGTTTCAGACGAGTAGGCCCTCGTGTGCCGGTTAGAACGATAACCACGTGCACACAGGGACTTGGATGGAAAAAAGCAAACGAGCACTTATTCGATTATCCTTGAAATAAAAGTTTAGATAATAAAAAATAAATGGTCTGCAGCTTGCAATAGCATAACTATTAGAATCCCAATTCTATCGAAAGCCAAGGCTACACATTGGACATGGGTGTCCACAAATTTCCAGTTAGGCTGCCAAAATATTTCAGACTTCAGGCGTTTTTGAATGCCTAAAAATATGAGCCCTCTAAAAAAAAACCACATAAAAAGTATACCAGCCCTCTTTTAGTGTCCCACTGCTCTAATGTGTATCAGATCCCCACTAACACTTCTTTCCCTTCCTTGCCTCTCCTTCCAATCTAATGTCTCCTTCACACAACATAACCCCACCCCCCCCAACACACATACACCACAATATACAACACTAATGTTTTGTTAAATAATTTTTTTTTATGCCTACAACTACCATTAATTCTGACTGATATACTCGATACCACACGAAATGGGTATCCTCCTGGTAAATCATTACACAGATTTATCCCAATACTGGAGAACTTTGCTAATTCTACCCACAAAAATTCTGGAATACCCCAATAGGTTAGTGGTGGTGGAGGCACAGATTTCACAACAGCAGTGAATAATCCTGGTGACGAGGATAATTTCCAGCAATATTTTTAGGAGTTTTTAGAATGTTTACTTTAGCCAAAATCAAAGCCTATTATATTTTCCAATTCCTTTTGAGAGGTATTTGACACTTCACTTCCCAACGACCATTTAGGTTATGGAACACATTTCCCATTTTCTAATGAGAAAAAAAATCCCGTAAAAACTAAAACAAAAAAATAGCATTGCCATGTAGCACAGGAACCATGAGCATGAGTATAAAGGGACTGACTATAATCTTTATTGGCTCAATAAAAAAGGTGACTAATTTGTCTATGCATATGCCATCCTTCTTCAGTGGTGCTTTGTACACTTTATCTCCTCGATAAAAAACCTTAGGCACATTTTCCATAGGTATTGATGGCTAGCTACTCTTTTCCCACCTTGCCATACATTGAAGGGGGGGGGGGGGTAATTTTTGAAAGAGTAATGTGAAATGGTTCTTGAAAAGTAATTTATTTTTTCTCCAAAAGGCAGCATTTTTTTTTTACCACAGTCTCAGTGTGAACTGTATCGTTTAAAAATAAGTATGTAGCCAAATAGTTATAACATACTCATACAAAGCCATTAAATAAATGAATAAACACATCTTATTCCAATCCGTTCTATTTCTGCTCCAACCAGAAAGAGCTTAAATTGATTAAGAATTTTGCATCACGATATCAATATTCTCTAGACCATATATTCTTTTTACAAACCATCTGCACCACAAAGCTTTCCGATTGTCTGGATTTTTTTTTTTTTTACAAACTAGATACATTCTAAATCGTGAAATTCTAAATGCATTGTTGTAGTGATAAATGTGTACAGAGGATATTAGCTAAGTTATTTAAATTAATTTTTTGTTCAATGCGAAGTTCCTCATCACTCAGAAACATTCTGCAAGACCGTTTATTTTTTAACTGTATAGAGAATTCCTCTGTTAAAAACTCATACTAATAATCGTCAATCTTCTATGGTTGTATGTTTTTAATGAGTTAACTTGAGAGAATATAATTTACAAAATAATCTTTTGCTGTTTGTTTACATTTTACAAATCAATCAATCTTTAAAAAGAAGGCATTTGTACAGTAATTAACAAAACAAAAGATGAAGTTTTTTTAAATGTCTGCACAGCCCCATGAAAGCATACATGTTAGAATATGTATAAATTGGGAAGTGTTCTGCGAAAGAAAAAATCTGAGCTTAAAATACAAAACTTTGTTTAAAGCTAATCACACCTGACAGTTTATGGAAACAAATGAAAAAAGAAAGTAAAAGACCTCAATCACAGAGTCATGTACGGCAAGTTCACAATCTCCACACAGTATTTTCTATTTGTACACGACATTATGAGACAACCAAACTAAGTAACTGAACATTAAATTTCAATGGCAACTGTCACAGTAAGTTTGTCTAAAATGGTAGCCAGTTTTCTGAAGCTTTTTATATACACGTTTTAGCCAACTTACGATAAATAAAGTGTGGCATTCTATCACATCACTGCATCCTGTCTCAACTTGGCAGCAGATAGCATTTTGTCACTTCTTGAGACTTACCAGAACTACACAACCAAACACAGAGTTGCTGTGAATAAAAAAAACAACTGTTACACGACATGAATCGGCAGTCTTTTGTCTGAAAAATCCTAGATTCAGGCATATTTTGATTTTTTTTTTATAGTTTTCTTTCAAATTTTGCTTAACTTAGTCTGTACCCCCCTGGCTTCATAAACCGTAGCAAAACCCAAATACTTTTGAAAATGATGTCACACATTTCTGCTGCAATGTTGTAATACACATTGCTCTAAACTATTGACACCAGTCCTACCCAATTGTTAAAAAAAAGATCCCAGAGATGGGATGATTCCAACAAAAAATATGCAGTAGTAGATATCAGGGTAAGAGTATGTTGATGCAGAGTATGATGCAAGCAGTTCAAAGTCAATATGAACTATTGAATCAACACCAGGATCAGACAATTCAGCTTGAACAAATCCTGCATGGCTATAAAAATACCCAAGCCTCTGTAAAAGAACGAACATTCAAGTAGAGACCACAACTTTTATCCAAAATATAATTTATGATGTGTCTTTAGCATGACTGTGTTTGTGTGTGTGTGAAGGGGGGGGGGGGGGCGTGGGCGTACGTGTTGTATCATGTGTGTGAATATGTGTGATCAAGCGCTTTGATTTGTTTTTACAAGATATAGCGCTATATAAATTCCATGTATTATTATTATTTTTTTTTTTTCATTGAAGTTATCTTAGAATATTTGAACAAATGAAATGTAGCTATCTTGTGTCGTTTGAGAGGATTGTATCAATATGCCTGTCAGTATTGTAATTGCCCTTCATGGATGATTAAAGTGTTTTTGACTTGATGGACTGGACTGGACTGGACTGGACTGGACTGGACTGGACTGGACTCATCTCCACAGTAGCTCAGGACCGGTCTTCAGCCTCAAGTCCCTGAAAGCAGTTAAAAGATATATTAAGAAAAAAAATGAGGCAGGGGGAGAGAGGGGGTAGGGGATTCGGGCAAAGAAAAACCAAAAGGATTGGGACAGAGAGAGAGAGAGAGAGAGGGGAGAGAGAGAGAGGAGAGGAGAGAGAGAGAGAGAGAGAGAGAGAGAGAGAGAGAGAGAGGAGAGAGAGAGAGAGCGAGCGAGCAATATTTTCTCAAGGAATTAAAAGACTGATCTAAAAATAATTAAAGAGGGATTTCCATGAGCAAGGAAAACTATCTGTAATCAACATTACTGGAAATCCTATATTGCTGTCTGAAAAACTCATTTGAACAGAACACACTGAAGCAAAGTAAACGTTTATCTGCTTTCTCATGATAAAATAAAATTAGCTGAAGTATAAGTCATTTCATTCCAATGCCTTTAAAGATGAAAATGTATGATCATTTTATTAACAATGTCACAACTGCTTTCTATTAATTGGTTTTAAAAGAAATTACCCTTTGAGTTTTAAACAAATCTCCCCTTTTAACACATCAGTTGCCAAAATTATCTTTACACTCAACATTTATTTCTATAACAACTTGATATATTTCAACAGAATAGCCTTCTTATTTTCCAACTGCTAAATGACTTTTAAAGGTCGAGCATGAGAACAGCCATTTTTTTCTCACCCCTATTCATTCAGAAGCAGTCTTGGCTCCTCCCTCGTGCAAGTGGTAGCAGCCAACTGTTGATTCTTCCACACGGCACTGAGGTCTGTTCCAAATGGAATGCAGGTCCTGGGAAGATCGCCACTGGCGTCCGGTTCTTTTCTCTGGATGAACATGGAACAGTGCCTGGCGATGGTTGACTTCGGTGGCACTCTCCCGGTTCACAAGGTACCGACTGGTAAAACAGATCTACATCCAATGTGAACGATAGGCAAATAAGCAACAAAATAAGAAAATGGGTAAAAATAATGGGTCATTAAAATAAACAGAAATAGTGACAGACCAAAAAAGAGCTAAATAAGATGAGAAGTTTGTGAGTAAGAAGAGAGGTAAGAAAAGAAAAAGATGATAGGAATAGAGTAATAAGGAGTGAAAATTTGCAAGTCGAAAGTGACAAACCTCTTGACGTTTAAGGAGCAGAAAGAAGCTGCTATGGACAGAGAGACTCACAAAGACAAAAACAGACTGGACTGAAGAATATCACAACAAAAAACCCAGACATATGGGCACGAAATTATAAAATGTTTACCTTCAGTTCAGAAAGGGTAGGTCCTGATGTTTGTGATCACCTGTCAGGTCAGGTCACAGGCACTTGATAAGGCAGGTCCTGATGGCTGTGGTCACTTGTCAGGTCACAGGCACTTGATAGGCAGGTCCTGATGGTTGTGTCACTTGTCAGGTCACAGGCACTTGATAAGGCAGGTCCTGATGGCTGTGGTCACTTGTCAGGTCACAGGCACTTGACAGGCAGGTCCTGATGGCTGTGGTCACACTTGTCAGGTCACAGGCACGTTGATCACAGGGTTCCGATCGTTTGGATCACTGTCAAGGTAGGTCTACAAGGACAAATTGAAAAAAGGCAGGTCCTGATGCTGTGGTCACTTGTCAGGTCACAGGCACTTGACAGGGCAGGTCCTGATGGCTGCTCTCACACTTGTCCGGTCACAGGCACGTATGATCCACATGACTTTAACCACCCGGTTAGGCCCCATGCATCAAAGTTTTAGAGGAGGAAGGATCTATCCAAAGGAAATTATCAAAGAATGGGGTGATAAAAGTCGCAGCCCATAATGACCACTGTAAATGATCTAAGAATGGAATGACAAAAGTCAGTCTCTAAATGTCCACTGAATAATGTAGGAATGAAGTTACAGCCTCTTGAGACTACTGAAACAGCGATCACTATAGAGTTTGATAATTTAAAAAAAAAATACAAGAGTCCCAGCCCCTCATAACCACTGTAAGGATGTAAGAACAGAGTGACATGAGTCCCAGCCCTCATGACCACTGTAATGATATAAGAAAAACCGACAAGAGTCCCAGCCCCTCATAGACCACTGTAACGATGTCAGAATGGAGCGACAAGAGCGCAGGCCCGCATGACTGATGGACTAACGAGTCCCGCCCCTCATGACCACTGCATCCAAACCTCTGCAGATGGAGACACCAAGATCACTGGAACCAGGATTGCTCTCCTCTTAACTCCACCTTTCCCCCATATTTGCTTCTAGTTTTCTATTTTGGTTTAGATTTTTTTTTCTCTTGTGGTTTAGTTTATTTAAGTTTTGGTTTTATTTTGCTACATTTTAGTTTAATTTCTCTATCCTAACATTTTTGGGGGGAGGTGGAGTTTTTTGCTTTTTTTTTTTTTTTTACAGTTTAAAGTTTTATCCATTTTGTTTTAACTTTTAGTTGAGGAGCATTGGTGCAACCAGAAGCTCGGTGTCCAGTGATCATTTGAAGACAACTGACAAGGCAAACCATGAGGAACCGACACACAACCTCTCCAAAAACCAGGAAGAACAACAAATCTGAAAACTATGAAGCACAACACATCTCCGAAAAAAAACCTCCGAAAAACTATGGAGCCCACCAATATATATCCCCCAAAACCACTTATCTCCGAAAAATGATGAAGCACATGTCCGAAAATGATGGAATACAACATACACCCCGAAACCATCAAGCACAACATATCTCTGAAAAAAACGAAGCACAAAATATCTCTGAAAACTATACTCCGAAAATTTTGGAGCACAACATTATTATCTCCGAAAACTATGGAGCACAACAGTTCTATGAAAGCTATCACTATATCTTTAAAAAAAACAACAACTACATAGAGCAATATACCCCTGAAAGTCAGCACACACCTTCGAAAGCCATGAAGAACAACATACCTCTGTTCTGACACAGTTCGCCACAGCAACGCAGTTCATCGTAACTTGCGAGGAACTGTGTCTATAAGGGGGGGGGGGGGGGGGGGAGGGGGGAGGGATCGATGCACTGCGTTAGTCCCCCCCCCCTGGAAAAGCAACAACCCCAAAACAACATTATCTTTAATCAATGTCAGTTCAATATAATGCACTGCTTCAGCATTTTAGAAGCTCCTCATACATATTTGTCACCTTTCTAACTTCAGTTCCAAGTTATGACAAAGTGCTATGACGAACTTTTTCTCACAACTTTTCAGCACCAAAAACATGCAATGGCAAAAGTTCTTAGTATAAAAGAAAAGATACTTAACACTTTTGCCATTGCATGTTTTTGGTGCTGAAAAGTTGTGACAAAGTGCGACAACGCCAACGATGCCACGAACTGCTTCTATCCCCCCCCCATCCCTCCCAGGGACCAACACAGTTCGTTGAAATTGAGACCACCTGTGTCGACCCCCCCCCCCCCCCCCCCTCCTCCCCGTCAACACTGTCACAACTTGGAACTGAAGTAAAAAAGTTGACAAAAATGTATGAGGAGCTTGTAAAATGCTGACGTTGTGCATTATATTGAACTCACACTGATTAAAGATATGTTTGTTGTTTTTTTTTACGGGGGGGGGGGGGGGGGGGGGGGGGGGGCTAACGCAGTTCGTCGCCAATTGCGACCGATTTCCCCCACCCCCCAAAAAACAAAAAAAACCTGTCGAAGTTACTAACTGTCAGAGCAACCTTGGAAAGCTATGAGCACAGAATATCCCATCTGAACTTAAGATCTCGATCTAATATCTGAATCGAAAGAAGATCCTTTATCCATTCTATCCTTGATAACAAGGGCTTAAAAAGGTTAGGTTAATCATGCTTCACGCAGTACACAAAATGATGGGAAGTATATCTGCAAGAAAAAGACGTTACTATAACATGGTCAATAACAGGGAAATGTGTGTGTTAATATTGGGTTTCCAGCATAGTTTTTATGTCTCACAAGAGAGAGAGGGAAGAATGGAGAGAGAAGAGAGAGAGTGAGTTAAGACGGTAAAGAACAGGAGAGAGAGAGAGTGGAGATAATGGTAGAGAGGATGAGAGAGAGAGGGAGAGAGAGAGAGAGAGAGAGGGAGAGAGAGAGAGAGAGAGGAGAGAGAGGACACAGAGACAGAGGAGACACATACAAAGAGAGAGAGGGAGAGAGAGAGAGGGAGAGAGAGAAGAACAGGAAAAAAAGAGAAGGGAGGAGGGAAATTAAAGGAGTGGGGAGAGAGAGAGGAGAGAAGAGACGAGGAAAGAAAGAGAGGAGAGAGGATGGAGTGGGAGAGAGAGAGGAGAGAGAGAGAGAGAGAGAGAGGAGGAGTGAGAGAGAGAGAGAGAGATGAGAGAGAGTAGAGAGAGAATAATCTTTGAATAATCTTTATTTTTCAAGCGTAACAGAGAGAGAGAGAGAGAGAGAGAGAGAGAGAGAACTCGAACTCGAACTCGAATGTTTTATTGAGGAAATATGGATAAGCCAGAGGCTTCTTTACACCAGGTCCTCATAAAAAAAAACAAAAAAAAAAACAAACAAAATACCCCCAAAAACCCACCAACAACAAAACCCATTGGCAAACAATCATAAGAATTATATAACATATAGATATAGTAAAGCAAATGATAAGCTTAATTACTTAGTTATTTATGTAACCAACTATCCAACTACACTCACAATTACAGGCACAAGCAAAATCTCAATATACACTATTCCAAGTCACAACCTTAGTATTAGTCTTATCCAACTTCACACTCTAAATTACAAATTCAAATTATTCTACGCTAACAAGACAAAACACATCCCTACACTATTTCAATGACACAAAAGCGAGAAACTAAGTTCAAAACAATCAGATTTTCCTCTCTCTCTCTCTCTCTCTCTCTCTCTCTCTTCTCTCTCTCTCTCTCTCTCTCTCTCTCTCTCTCACTCTCTCATCACACTCATAAAATAATACAATTTATATGACTGCCTATAGGAATAAACATACCATCCAAGACGACATTCTAATCACAAATTCAAATAATTTTACTCAAACAGAACAACACTCACCCTGTACACCATTTAATAGCATTAAGGAAAAAATAGTTCAAGATAATTAAAATTTCAATGCACACACATACACGCGCGCACACGCACACACACACGCACACGCACACACACACACGCACACGCGCACATACAATAACATGAATATACAAATGAATAAACAACAACAACAACAAAATCCAAGACCTTATCTATGCAATACAATAATTCTACATACATAACACAATGCAACCCTTCAATGATATAATAGCAAGAAGTGGAAGTACAAAAAATCAAAATGTCACACACACACACACACACACACACACACACACACACACACACACACACACACACACACACACACACACACACACACATACGACACAAACAAAGCACAATAAAGGCCAGACAGTTGGAAATACAACCGGCAATGAACAAAATAAGTATATAAATATATGCTTTGGTCTTTACGAAAGACAAGATCATATTTCATTCAGAACATTTCAAATAAATATTTATGATAAGCTTTTTTGAATGAAGACAGACTAGATTTCTGTTTTATTTTATCTGGAATTTCATCCCATTCTTTGCTACCTGAATAGATGAGGGATGTCTTGAAAAGATCTGTTCTTGGACGGGGGATACAAAAAGTACTCTTGCCCCGAATATTTCTCATCAAAAATCTTTCAGAAAGATATTCTGGAGCAAGATTATTTATAATTTTGTACATAAAAACACCTTTGTTAAAGCGACATCGTAATTTGAAAGGAAAAATGTTAAGTTCTTTGTAATCTGCATCTTCCAAAGATGTTGATTTAAGGAGTACAATTTTTAATGAACGTCTATATAAACTCTCTAGTCGCTTAAGGCAATTTTTACTAGCTAAGTCCCAACAGGTAGAGGCATAATCTATATCTGGTTGTATGTAAGCATGAAAAAATAACTTCCGAGTATGTTGATCTAGCAAATGTTTTATTCTGTTTAGCTGAAAAATTTTTTGGGCTAGCTTCTTAGACAGAATAGAAGCATGACTTGACCAAGACAGATGATTATCAATATTTAAACCAAGCAATTTATGAGAATCCACTTCTTCTAAACTTTTGTGATATACTTTAATATCTGGTAGTTGAGATTTTATATTTTGTCTTTTTTGCCTTGTTGTAACTAGCATGAATTTTGACTTTTCAGGGTGGAGAACCATGTGATTTATTTCAGACCATCTAATAACGTTATCAATATCTTTTTGTAATTCAGTACATACAACACTGGCATCTTTAGCTTTATTATGAACTGTGGTGTCATCAGCAAACAATTCACACTTATTTGATACACTTAAAGGCAAGTCATTTACATAAATTGAAAAGAGAATGGGACCTAGGACAGATCCCTGTGGAACACCATAGGTAATTGGCATAAAAGTGGATGTGAGACGGTCCTGGTAAACTACTTGTCTTCTATTTATAAGGAAAGAGGATATAAGTTCAACTGATTCTGGGTGTAAACCATACATGTGTAATTTTCTTAATAAGAGAACATGATCAATTGTATCGAAAGCCTTAGCAAAATCAACAAATATGGTCCCAGTAAACATATCATTATTGATGTTTTCATGCCACTGTTCTATAAGATTCGTTAGTAAAGTATGGCATGAATGATCTTTTCTGAATCCACTTTGATTTGCATGAAACAAGTTATAATTAGTAAAATGGGATAAGAGGTGGTGTTTAAGATGTTTTTCGAGTGGCTTAGATAACGTTGACAGGATTGAAATTGGTCTATAGTTTGAGGGTTCATTTGGATCACCAGATTTATAAAGTGGTAGCACTTTAGCATCTTTAAACGCTTGAGGAAAGCTTGATTTTTCTATACAAAGGTTATAAATATAAGCAATGTGTTCAGATATTATGGGTGCAGAAATTTTCAAAATTTTGCTGTCAATGTCATCCAAGCCCCGCGATTTTGACTGTTTTAATGAACACAGCTCCTTGTACACCTCATGAACACCAATGAATCCAAATTTCAGCTTTGATTGACATTTTTTGGAATTGCAAAAATCCTGCAACAGAAGTAAATTGTTACAATTAGTAAAATCATCTGGAATAATTTTTTCTCCTACAGTAGAGAAATGTTTATTCATTTCTTCAACTGATAAGTTGTTTGATAACGGGGCTATAGATATTAAAGGTTTACCAGATAACTGGTTTATGGCTTTCCAAAGTGATTTAACATCCTTTTTTGATGAAATGAGCTCACTGAAATATTTCTTTTTTGCTGCTCTTTTTAATACTGTTACCTTGTTCCGTTGTTTTTTGAAGGTGTCATCCTTACCTGTTGTTTTCAATAGGAAATCACGTTTAGCTATGGCTGTTTTAATTTCATCAGAAAGCCATGGAGGCTTTTCTTTGAATTTGACCCGTTTTGTTTTGAGTGGTGCATGCTTGTTATAAACAGAGAGAAAAGTTTTGTACCACACATCAAGAGCCTCTTTAGGGTCATTATACTGATAAACTTTTGAAAAATTGGCCATACATAAATCAAACAGAAATTTGTCTGTATCAAACGATTTGTAACTTCGGAAAGAAATGCATTTGTGCCTACAAATGGGAATTTTAGAACCCTTTTTTGACCAAGTTAAACAAATTGGAAAGTGATCACTGAGCCCAAATATAGGTACAGATGTTTCTATTATATTAGATGGATTAGTTGCATAAATGTGATCAATCAATGTTTCAGAAGATGGCACTTTTCTTGTTGAGGTGTTAATTAATTGTGATAGACTATATGATTCATAAATGCTTTTCCATTTGTTGTGGGGTTTATGTAAATCAATATTAAAGTCACCAAGTAAAATTAGTTCTGTTGAATGGCTTGATACGTCATCCATCAGGAGTTCAAAACGATCAAACCATTCAACTCGTTCGTCTGGGTTTCTGTAAAAGAAACCAATTAACATTGGTTTAGTCCCTTTTAAATTAATCTGAATCCATATACATTCAATACCATATTTGTCAAAATGGCTGATCTGTTTATAACTAACTGATTGGTGTACATATACTACTAGTCCTGTTTCAAGAGTGGCTTTGGCATCTCTTCTGATGATATTGTATCCAGGAATTGATACAACATTATTTGATACTTTTTCTGACAATCTAGTTTCAGAAAAACCAAAAACATGAAAGCAATCATTTTCATTAGTAATAATGGGGTGCATGTCAGATATTTTGTTTAATAGGTGGCATATATTTAGATATCCTACTTTAAAACCAAATTTGGACAACCACTTCTCCACTTTGAAATTATTTGCCATTATACTGCAAACAATCAGTCAAAAATCAAAATGACAAATAATTGGAAACACACATACAATTAATAAACTTATCTATTTAACTATACTGACATAGTAACTACACACTTTAACTTTAAACATTTACACACGAGGAAAACAACTGGTAAAAAATTTACTGAAGAAAAAGTAATCCAACTAACTGGATGAACAAATAGTCAAGAAATGCAATGGTAAATGCTGTGAACAGCACAAATCCAAAGTAAATCAATGTGATTACAAGCAAGAAATGAAACAAACAAAACCCGGTATACCACCTCAAATGAACGTAGTGGTAGGGAAAATACCGTGCAGAACAAAAATGCAATTCAAAATCTTCAGTCCCCTTGTCCACTCGGTCATGTGTCCTGCATAACAACCATAGCACAACACACACACACACACACACTCACACACACACACACACACACACACACACACACACACCTCCACACGCCTGCATACTAATTTAATAAGTGAATAAGAAAATGTTCTAAAGCATCATAAAATTCTAAACTGGATCACCAAATCACCATATCCACTGCCTTTGGTCATGTTGGGCTACCAGCTGTGAGGCAAGCTGCATAAGTTGCTGTGCACACTGACCAGCAGGGATGGTTGGGGTCCAGCTTTGTGAGAGCGGGCTGTGCATGTTTGGGGGATTAAACCCAAGGGAAGCAGAGCCCATAGGAAAGTTGGACTGTCTCTGACTGAAGTCTGCATTTTGTGCATCCTGACGAGGGTAGTGATGTGAGAAGGGGAATCTGGGATGAGGGGCACTGGGAATCCTATAGTCTGGGTAGGAGAATGGAGGTGGACATGGAACAGATGACTGCAGTCCACCAGTCTGAGGCTGATTGTTTCCATCCAGGAATGATACATTCCTGGTGGATTCTTGATGACGGGATCCATGGAGAGAATCACCAGGATGATCAGTATTGTTCTGAACCACCCGGCGATTCTCTATAGTACAGCCTCTCTGGCGATCTGGCTGTGAAGAGGTGGGGCGTGTTTTGATTGCTCTCCATATTGTGCCGGATTGTGAGTGCTATATGACAGATATCCTTATGATTTTTTGCATACGTCTTCATCAACGGTATGTGAATGCAAAGATGTAAATTGATTGTTCCTGAAAATAGTATATTGATTGTTATTATCGTCTGATGTATCGATATGAAACAAAGAACAACTTATTTAGTTGATGTGTGTTCACAAATATCTACTGTTTTGAATCGGACAAACGCGTTGAGTGCACGTGCAGTTAAACAACCTGTGTGAATAGTGGAGTTTGTTTGTTGACACTGTGCCAAGCAGGTGAGGTGAACATTATGTATTCACGTTGACCTCCCTTTGGTCCCCTGTCCAGGTCAGCATGCATAACTAATGACTGCAAGCACTGTAACTGTTTACGAACTGTGATGTCATAGACCAAGGTTATGACTACCACCCCACCTCTGCCAGATAATAAACTGCAGCCCACTTTGGACTGTCTACAAAAGACATTTTCCTGCACAGGAAAAGAAATCCTTACTTGGAGAAACTGCCTTTTTTATCGTTATACTGCCATTACCAATGACCTAATCCACATTCAGAAAGATGACTATGATAATAAAGATAACGTCCTTTCCCCATCTCTGTGGATTGATGATCCTTCATGCTTGGCAAAGTCAGTAGTGCGCATTTTCTTTCAGGGATCAAAACGTATAACTCTTTCCCTGTATTTTACATGTCAAAGCACAGGAACTCTGTTGTGCCAGGGTGTTGATTGTGAAAACTGGGACAAAAAAGAATTTGAAGTTCTGAAAGACTTTGTGACAGAGTATTCCAGAAACCCAGATTTGCAGAACCTGAAGAAAGCTCTGCTTTCAGTGCCATTTACCTTTTTAAAAGATGAAGACAAGAACATTGTGTTGTCCACTCCCAGTGAAGATATCAGTGCAACTGCTGTTCTACCTTTGGCATCTTCTTTTCCACCATCAAACCAGTGGTACTTTGATGAAGACACTTTGGAAGCGTACAGAAATGATGCTTCCTATGCATCGCCTTTATTACAACCCTTACAAACAATGACAACTAACTCAAGTGAGACTGACAATGTGTCTAGCCATGATGACAAACGATGTGCTTCCAACTTATCAGAAACTCCAACTTCTACTTGTTGCGTGGGAAAAAGTCAAAAAGTAACTTTAAAAGACACTCCAAAAGCAATCAAATCAGTAAAGAAATATCGGAGGCGAACACTGTGTCCTTCTCTACATAACAACAAGACTGTATCCGACAAACTAGGAAACATTGAATCAACCCTTGAACTTGTTCTTAGTAATCAGTCTGACTTAGCATCTAATTTCCTTATAAATCAGGAAGATTCAAAAGTTTCACTAAAAAAGGAACTTAAGCATCATATTGACCTCAGGGAAGAATCCTTAGGGTCTATGATTGCTGATTTAAAGGCTAGTGTTACTAACTTAAACACAGCTTTTAACAGCCTGGTAAAAGAAACTCAATCTATGAAAACATGTCTGGGTTCTCTTTCCTCCCAGTTAAAACAAACAAAGCAAAAGCCATGTGTACTAAAGGATGTTTTCACTCAATGTGAACCTTCTGACATGTGTGACATTGATAAAGGCACCAAGGTTGAAGAGAACCTGGTGCATGTCCCCAGTCACTCTCCATGCCCGCCATCACATGCACACTCCACAGTGACTGACAACATTCCCAACCATTCTACTGACTCTCATGTTGACTGTGACAACAATGACAAACAATGTGATGATGTCATCAATGTGTCTGTCAGCAACCGATTTCAGACTCTGTCAGATCTAAATCAGGGGCCAGATCTTTCAGAGAGCAGTAAAACCCATACCCTTTCACAAAAGGAAAAGCCTGCCTCATCTAAACAAACTGATTCAGCCCAGAATGAAATTCCATTGACCAAAACAGAAGTAGAACAAACTGCTAAGCAGATACTAGATAAACTGAACATCCCTGCCGAGGCTTCATCTGTTTTGATAGGAGACTCTGTGATCAGACATATCAACCCAAAAAGACTGGATAACCAGAGTAACTCTCTATATAAAATATGCATTCCAGGACTATCTGTATTAGACATTATTAATTGGCTGCAAGATCTAGCTAAACATGAACAGGCTGTACTAAGAGAGAGAGAGAGAGAGAGAGAGAGAGAGAAAAGAGAGAGAGAGAGAGAGAGAGAGAGAGAGAGAGTTCTCAAAAAGATATCACTTAAAACATTGAAAGCGAATTTTGAGAAAGTTCAACTTGTATTTACTACAAAAACAAACCGCTAATATGGAAAAGTGACCTGTTCCCCGTCACATGTGCACGTTCTAAATGGCTGCCAGCAATTCCTTGCCCTGCTTTTTGGTTGGCAGGTATCCTGGAGGAAAATTGCTGTATCACTTTCTCCGTATTAGCCACTTTTGTTTGTTCGTGGGGCGGGGGGTATCTGATAGTAAACTGTCGAATTGCTCGTGCTTACAAGTTGGCTTAACATAACATCGGAGCTTCAGCTGCAAGGGGCGTAACCTATTAGTAGATGCAGACAACTATGACCACCCCTTATTCCTCACTTTACAAGGATTTTTCGTTCAAAGAGTTGCAGTGACACAAAGGTTTTCCAAATCAGCTCGTCCATTACCTTCTACTGAACATGAAATTTATTTAGCCCTTCTATTATATTCAAGACACGTAAAAAAAAATTTTAAAAACGGAAGAGGACAGACGCAATGCATCGCGCTTGGTGGTCACTGAACAGGAGAAAAAATATTTACTGAGCTGAAGAAATAGTCACATAACTTAGCACAAGCTGAAATGTACAGTTTGATTCTGTCCTGATTTTTTGTTTGTTTGTATAGCTATAAGAGGGGGTGGGATGGCGAGAATCTGCATTAACATTCAAAAGTTGGGGGGGGGGGAGGGGGGGGGGGGGGGGGCAAGATACGGAATATTTTCATGGTTTCGACATGGCACTGGCAAATAGTTAAGTTCAGTGTAGTAAGATTCTAATAGTAGGGACCTGCTTTAAGCCATGCAGGAATGGGAGCACACAGAAAGTTTGCCGACTACTTCGTTTATTATCCTTGTAATTTTTAAAGATAATTTTTCATTATTCTCTTCCTTTTCCATTTTTAGTTTCAAATGTATAATGGTAGATATAAATAACAAGTCTGAGGTCATACAAAGAATAGCACCACTTACCTGTGGCCTCACAACAAGTCTACAAGGATCAGCAACAGTCAATGCGTCTTGTCCAGTTAAACTGGAATTAACTGAGCAGTGAAGCACACAGGCTGTATGCTTATATTATAGTTCAGCGCCCTCTATAGGGGAACACAACTCACTTTTCCTCGTGCATCACGGACCATGGCTCTGCTGATGGCTATATCAATATTGATTTTTTACCAGCCGCCATGGCGCAGTGGTTAGTGCCTTGGATTTCGGACTGGAAGGTCGCAGGTTCGAATCCCATAAGAGTGATAGATATTTTTTTTTTTACTCCGGCCGGCTGCTACCCAGAGTGAGTGTGCTGTGGGCTTGCAAACAAACAAAAAAAGCTGATGCTGCACTTTAGGGAGGCACACTTGTGAGGACACCAGCCTGGATTTTATACACAATGCAACGCAATTCAATGTGCAATGTGACATCAATGCAATCTAATACAATATAATGACTATTTCTCTGCCATTACACCCAGCACACTCTTGTATCTGTTCACAGCATAACTTTTCATTAGTCTACACCTTTGCCATAGGTTGTAGGGGTGCTTTGCTCTGTCACTCAGACTTAACGCTGCTGCCCTGAAATTAAGTGACATTGTTCTGCACATCCACAAACATATTGTTTGTTTGTGTTTAAAAAAGTGACCTAATAAGCCAAAAGTAACTGAGTACATGGTGGGTGTGATACACTCATACTCTGTAAGAGGCCATTATCAATACAAGATTAGAATGACGTCACTGACCTGTGGCCTCCATACATCCTGGTTGCTAGGACACCTGTCCTTGTACTGAGAATTTTTGTTCCCTAAACTGTGGTGGCACATGAATTGATGGTACTTTTTTCAGAGATTGAGGCAGGAAATCAAGCGTGAGTGTGTGTTTGTGTGTACATACATGCATATGCAAGTGTGCACGTGTGTATGTGCATACGTGCATGTGCAAATATGTATGTGATGTAAGCATGCACATGTGCATGCGCATGTCTTTATGAATGTGCGTGTCCATGTGTGTGTGTACACATGCATATATATACATACATATATAATATATATATATATATATATATATATATATATATATATATATATATATATATATATATATATATATACATGCATATGTGTGTGTGTGTGTTTCAGAAAAGAGAGAGAGAGAGAGAGAGAGAGAGAGGAGAGAGAGAGAGAGAGAGAGAGAGAGAGAGAGAGAGAGAGAGAGAGAGAGAGAGAGAGAGAGAGAGACAGACAGACAGACAGACAGACAGACAGACAGACAGACAGACAGAGACAGAGACAGAGACAGAGAGACAGAGAGAGAGATGGGCGACTATAAACTTATAAACTTGCTCAAATAATATAAAAGAGGCAAATAAAAAGAAACTTCAATATATAAAGAGACATAAAGAGATACCCAAAACCCCAAGAGAACCAAAAATAACACAGAGAGAGTGACACCAAGAGAAACAGAGATAAGAAAATCCGATTCATAGAAAGCGAAACATAAAAACAGACATATTATGTAGAGAAAGAAAACTTCTAAAAGACCACCCACTAGAAAAAAAAAGAAAAAGAAAGAAAAAGAAAAACCCAATTCCATCCTTACACACACACGTTCTTCTTCGCTGGAGGTCTGAGTGTCAAGAGAGGAAGATTTTCTGCTGACAAGAACAATTCCGCATAAACATACAGCCCCCCCTCCCCCCCCCCCCCCCCCCCCCACCACCAGCGTTCACCTACAACCCAAACCAAGAGAGAGGGGGGGAGGAGGGGGATATTCCTTTACTTTCTGGTCAAGTGAATCAAGTATACATACAAATGCATGTGTATTAGTGCGGACTAGTGGGAGTTATGGGTGTACAGTCATTGACCTTGCGGTGATGGGTCAATAGCATGTGAGCCATCGGGGACCCAACAGATATTACGCCATTGCATCTTCCGCCCTCTGAAGCCATGTGGGATTTATTCCTTCTCCTCCTCCTCCCTCCTCCTCTTCCGTCCTTTTTGTCCGCTCTGCTGGGTTTGTTTGTATGTCTGTGTGACTTGGAGGTAGGGGGGGTAGGGGGGCGGGGGGAGTAGAGGTTGGTTGTGTTTCTGTCTGTCTCTGCTTGTTTTTCTTTCGTTAGAGCTTTGGTTTGTGCTGTTTTCGTTTTGGTCGCTTTTTGTTGCTTATCTTGTCCTGACTTTTCCCCTCTTCTTCTTTTCTTGATAATGACGATGTTGTTGTTGTTGTTGTTGTTGTTGTTGTTGTTGTTCTTCTTCTTCTTCTTCTTCTTCTTCTTCTTCTTCTTCTTCTTCTTCTTCTTCTTCTTCTTCTTCTTCTTCTACTGCTGCTGCTGCTGCGGCTGCTTCTCTACTTTTTTGTCTCCCTTCTCTCCCATAATCCCCTCTATTCAAACTGACAGGACACACACAGAGAACCATGAAGAAACCAGTACCTAAAACAAACCACTCCATTACCCACATAACCTCAGATTCCTAACAGTACAACAAGGAAACAAAAAGCGTTCAGAAAACGGTCTTGCACACTCGCTCATTCCCTTTTTGGCCCTGGGACCACAGACACCATAATCTCAGGATTGCCTGGTCTCGTGAATTGCTTTGGCTACACTACATCTTTAGCTTTCCGGTCATGTAGTATCTTCTGTAAAACTGCTGGACGAAAACGCTTCCTCTGATTTTAACAGATGTGATAAAAGCGTAAAAAAAATGCACTGTGTACTTGTTTTTGAGATTGAGAACATAGAGCAATACAAGGTAGATGCTAAAAACTTGGAGATTATCATACAATGAGGATTGCTTGTATTCCTACAGTGTTGACCCTACGTACACATATCGTTGTTAGAAAGCTAGCAGACGACAAATGACTTAGAGGGTACTGTGTTTGCTTACAAATATTTTAATATATACTTAACAATTTTGTGGAAAATCTCATGAGTTTTGGTCAGAGGGTGGTCATTCACAAGAAGCCAATTTTGTCTCTATGGCTGCCTTAGTACGTGCGGTATGAATGCAAGAGTAGTATAGGAAAACAGAAGGAAAGGGGAGGGGGATTACAGATGGTGTGCAGCCAAACAGCCCTAGTAGTCCATGCTGGCTAGCTACAAATAGAGTGACTGTAGACTGTTAGAGTTTCCCGCGAGTTTCCTCTCTGCTGCCCTCAGCATTGATGTAGAGTTTGACTGTGGGTAGGTGAGCAGGTCTGCAGAAAGGGCAAGGGGTGGGAGACATTTCTTTTGCTTTTTTTGTTTTTGCCTGCATCTTTATTTCAGTTTTGGTTGATGTTATTCTTGTTCCCCTGCTTCCCGTTCTGTTTGTCCTTGTTTGTTGTTGTCGTCCATGTTTTTAGCCTTTCTTCTTGATGTTGTATGTCTTCTTCTTCTTCTTTCTTTCTTCTTCTTTAATTCTTCTTCAAATTCTTCTTTTCTCCAAATTCTTCTTCTACAAATCATCTTTCTTCAAGTTCTTGTTCTCAGTTATAATGCCACAAACGGTTAGGACACACTGACAAATAGAAACAGTCCTGAGAGTATAGCAACAGAAACAAAGAGTATTAACAAAACGGTCTGGCACTCTCATCCATTCATTGGGTTTACAGCCCAGCCGACCACAGAGGCCATAACATCAGGGCTGGCTGGTCTGGTTAACTGCTTCAGAGCAGTGGCTGTGTGTGACAGCGGCTCTAAAAGGTGGTCAGACGTCGATTCCGGCAGAGGACAAAAGGGTGAGGTTGTAGACTTGAGGAGTTCACTGCCGATCTTCTGGTGCTGCTGGCCTTGGCATGGAACGACGTCAGTGAGGGGGTGTGGGTTAAACAGCTTTTACAGGAGGAAAACAGTGGGAGGGATGCTCTTGTCTCTGTTATTTTTCCCCTTGGTCGTTAGCTCCTAGTGTTTGTTTTTTTTGTTCTTTTTGTTGTCTTTGTTCTTGATCGTGATCTCTTTATCATTAATGTTGTTGTTGTAACCTTCTTCTTCTTCTTCTTCTCTTCTTCTTCTTCTTCTTCTTCTTCTTCTTCTTCTTCTTTTTTCTTCTTCTTCTTTCTTAATCACGACCAAACTGACAGAAAGTACACTAAAATCAAATACAGAGAAGAAAGAACGAACCAGCCGATTCTCCTAAAGATGCACAAATTACTTGCAGTGCAGCACGGACAACTAACAAATATCCATTCTGAAGAAAGCTATCGCGTACTCCTATTCATGTTTCTTCTAACGACAAAAGCTCTATCATCATCAGAACTAGCTGGGCTCATAAACTATCTAGTGTCAATGGCTTTGTGTGAACATCGCTTTAAAAGGTCGGAAAATGTGAACAAGGTTTGAAGACTGGGGTTTCACTACAATTCTTCTGTTACTGTCAGTACCATAAAGTATCTTGAGTGTCTGCAGTAGTCAGACAGAATTTCATGAATGATCTAAAGTAGAAAGAGATTGTGTGTATTGTTGTCGCTGATGGTTATTGGTTTTGATTTTGCTCTTCTCTTGTTCTTGTTCTTCTTCTTTCCTTGTTGTTGTTGTTGTTGTTGTTGTTGTTATTGTTGTTATTGTTGTTGTCCTTCTTCTTCTAGTTCTTCTTGTTCTTCTTCTTAGTTATTACCAAACATACTTATATCGCGCGCGCGCACACACGCTCGCACGCACGCACACACACACACACACACACACACACACACACACACACACACACACACACACAACACACACACACACACACACACAGAGCTGAAAAAAAAACCCAAACAGTTGGATTAACCCCAGATTTCATAGATCCCTAAAAATACAACAGCAAAAAACAGTATGAACATAAAGATCTAGAGACATCTATTCATTCAGTTTATTGCAGAGCCGACCACAATGGCCACACAATGAGGACTGGCTGGTCACAATAAAAAACTGCCTCAGAGTAGTGACAGTGTACCACAATAAGGCTAAGAGGTTGTTAAAAGCCACACGGGCTAGGAGACAAGGTCAGCTGGAATTTTTTTTAGTTCCTCCAGTCGTTCTGCATCTGTCCGTCCTGCTCTCTTTCTTTCTTTTGTTCTTCTTCGTTCTTTGGCCAGAGTTCTGATGTTCACTAATGGTGAGACTTTTTGGTATGTGACCGTTTTTCTGTTTAGTATCCCCAACCACTGAGGTAGCCACATTCCAGCTTCAGGACTATTGGCAGTGTGCTGAGGCCTGGTGAGCTTGCAGCGTGGTGGGAGGGCTGTGTTCTGTATGGTGTCCTGCTTTTTATTTGTTGCTCTTGGCTGTTTTTATTTGTCTGTTTGCTTCTTTCTCTATGTCTTCCTTTCTATCTTTTCTTTCTTCCTTTTTTTCTTTCTGTCTTCTAGCATTCCCCCCCCCTTTTTTTTCTTCTTCTCCTCATCCTCTTTATCAATGCTATTGTCATCGTTGTTGTTGTTTGTTATCGTTATCGTTGTCGTCGTCGTCGTCATCATCATCATCATCATTATTACAATCATTATTGTCATCATCATGGTCATCTTTGTCATAAACAACAACAACGATAATAGCCCCAAAAGACGAAGAAAACATACAAAAAAATTCACAAAGAAACACCACACCACATGATTACCTCAAAACGCATGTTCATTTTGTAGATGGCAGCAGGAACACCAAGGGACAAAATTGCAATGTTTGGGTTATTATCCAGCTAAGACTGACCACTTGGCTGGATACAAACTTTATGACTTCCCTTGCATCCTTTGATAGGATCCCCAAACTTAAGGCACAAAGATTTTTTAAGTGCTTATTTTCTCTTATTCAATTTTTTTTCAACATATATTCTGAGCACATGTTCTTTCTCTTTTTATCTTCGTCTTTTGATGGCAGCTATAAAAGTCCACAGGGATATCAAATAGTCTTGAAAATGCAATTGACACTTTTAAATTCTGAAATGTGTCTTGTTGTAAGGTACCACAGCAGGTGGAGTTTCAATCACCGCCGTGACCTCTGATGAGGGCTCATCCAGGAGCCAAAACTCGAGTCAAGTCCGGTCAAAGGCATGGTTCTTACTCAAAATTGCCTACAATGTTGCCACTTACAGACATTGTTGCCTAGAATTTATTGTCATTTAATTTTTTTTATTCTTTTAATTGAATCTTTGAGAAGTGATTAAGAAGTTGTACCTGCACTTATTTTTCCTTCGCTGCTTTTTTCTCAATAATACAAAACCAGCAAGTATAATTCCAGAGCCTTACTATCGCTTCCCATTTTAAGATACCTTGCGCTCTCTGTTGCTAAGAACCTTCTGACCTTAAGCTTTGTCAGTTATCAATGTCAGAAAAAATGCCAAAGCCTGGAATTACTATATACCTATATATATTATAGAAATATGGTATTAGGCTGTCACACAGTTGAATGACAGAGAAAAGGAGGAACCATGATAATTATGCCCAGAGAGGACAGAAAATGTAAATACTTTGACAAAATAGAAGACGAATTTCATTTACTCGATGAATGTGTCTTATATGATGAACATAGAAACCATTTGTTTTTTAAAAGTTAAAACCAGAGACAAAGGATGTTTAAAAAAAATATAGAGAGAAGTTAGGCGACATAATTGCAGTTAATATCTATCAAGCAGATATCATTAAACATGTGAATGAATGTTTGGAGAAAAGAGACGAAGAAAAGCAGAATGCAACTTGTTTTTAATTGGCAACATTTTGGGCAGAAGGGTAATTAAACATGTTGTTTGTTTTGTTGTGTCAAATAGGTCTGCATGACTTAAATGGCAATAAATAAACTGAATCTGCATCAGACACACAGACACTTACGCATCAACAGACGTACCGGGACCTTTGCATAAGAACATGCAGACAATCGCAAAAAGAAACAAACACACTCTCATACGTGCACTCGTATGCAGTCGTAATAAATGCATACACACACTTACGAGTGTACCTGCGAACGTCATGTATGAGTGAGTGAGTCAGTGTGTAATCAATCAAATCAAATCAATCAATGTATCAATCAATAATGTATGTGATGTGCGCGTGTGCGTGTAGCGTGCGCGTGTGTGTGTATACAAGCGTGCACACGTGGGCATGTGATATACAAAAACTCAGTCTGATATATAAATTCGAAATCAAGAAACACACTCACAAACAAAAAGACAAGAGACGGAACAAACCAACAATCTGCCCCCCCCACCCCCCCCCCCCCCTAAAAAAAACAACAAACAAACAAAAAAAACTCAAGCCGAAAAGGAGAAAGAGAAATCAATAAAACGCCACGAAGCTTCAAAAAAACAGGAGTGGGGGTGGAGAAAGAACTGATCCTCTCTGCAAAATCGATTTTCCAAACAACACTTTCTCCTTTCCGACAGATTTAAAAATCGCTTTGAAAAACAAAAGAGAAAGAACGAGACGAAATAACGAAGGAAGAGAGAAAACAAGGAAGAAATAAAGGAATGAGAGAAAGAAGGAAAAGAAGGAAAGAAAGAAGAAAGAAAGAAAGAAAGAAAGAAAGAGAAAAAGAGAAAAAAAGAAAGAAAGGAAGGAAGGAAGGAAGGTACGAAAGAAAGAATGAAAGAACGGAAAAAA
>CM060340.1:44289729-44294729 GCA_030674155.1 Stramonita haemastoma
ATGAACAAATTTTATTTAAAGAGGGTAATGGCATAAGCAAACATGCTTTTTTACAACCAGCCCTCTGGGCCAAGAAAAAAGAAGAGAAAGAAAACACACAAAAAACAACAAACTGAATAAATTAAAAAAAAAAAAAAAAAAAAAAAAAAGGCATAGCAATAGCAACAAACTGCACATATACATTATATGAGTGAAGACAAAGGAAAAACAACAACAACAACAACAATAATAATAATAATAATAATAATAATAATAATAATAATAATAATAATAATAATAATAATATTATAGATATCCATGACATCATCCAAATGCAAGAAACATTTTCTACGCTTATATCGTTATCTTTTATAAAACAAGAGTACAAAATTACAAAATCAGATTAGAAAATAGAGAAAAAAAAGATGATTGACTAGAGAGAAGAGTAGAGTAGAGTAGAGTAGAATAGAATAGAGTAAAGTAGAGTAGACTAGAGTAGAGTAGAGTAGAGTAGAGTAGAGTAGAGACAGAGAAGGGATAGACAGACAGAGGAGAGATAGAATATAAACAGGTGGGCGGACAAAAGACATAAATTTCACAGACAGACAGACAGACAGACAGACAGACAGCGAATGACAGACAGCAAAGAGAGAGACATATGAAAAACATGATTGAATGAAGTCATGGCAAACATCACTGACATTTTGTCTCACCAACAAACAAACAAACAAAAAAACAAAAAAAAAAAAAAAAAGACAAGATCATCAGCAAATCACTGGCAGCCTTTCATTCATAAGAAAATGTTTCAATGATTTTTTAAAGTTTTGCATAGAGGTTATGCTTTTTAAGGATGCAGGCAGGTTATTCCAGTAAGTGCCACCGCTATAAATAAGACTACTTTTAAACAAATCGATTCTTGGTTTTGGCACAGTAAATTTGTGCGAATGACTATATGTGTTTATTTGAAAACGTTTCGTAAGAGTGGGCGGTGCATTACCATATACTATCCTATGCATCATTAAAGCTTTGTTATATTCCAATTGCAAATTAAATGGTAAAATACCAACTGATTTATAATCCAAGGAAGTTAATGAACTTGATTTCAATAGAATAAGCTTAATGGCACGCTTATATAATCTAGTCAGAGATTTTAATGTATTTGCACTGGCAGAATCCCACAAAGTTGATGCATATTCTATAACAGAATTGATGTGTGCATGAGAGAGAGAGAGAGAGGAGAGAGAAGAGAGAGAGGAGAGAGAGAGAGAGAGAGAGAGAGAGAGAGAGAGAGAGAGAGAGAGAGAGGAGAGAGAGAGAGAGAGAGAGAGAGAGAGAGAGAGAGAGAGAGAGTAGAGAGAGAAGAGGAGGTGTATAAAGATGAATCAAACTGACGGAAGCAGGCACACTGTTGATGGATGGTGATGGAGAAATCATTCCCTCTCTCCATTGTTAGCGATAAACTGCGGAAGGATTTCTCTGATGGATCCCCGTCCCCATTGTCACTGGTCCAACACGTCCCTGCAGGGAATAGAGCAGCCTGGTCACTCTGTCTGCTGCTGGCCACAGCCTGTGGTGCGCCACTGGACACAGGAGAGAGTCTAAGTAAAGGTAAACGTGTCCCCATTATATATCTATACAGTCATTGAGGAGCGAGGCGTCAGAGACCTCAGCCTCTCTAGGGGCCAGCAAATTGAGGGTAGCGCCCATCTCCTCTTCGTCACTGCCTTACCTTCTATGTCGCTAAAGAATGGCAGGAACCCATATACAGCTGGGTGAACTGGGGGACCTTCCAGCACGTAAAGAGTCACTTCTCATCACCCGAAAAGTGATTTGGGAAAACTTGCTGTCTCTGTCTCCTATTACCTGTATCTTTATCTCTCTCTTCCTGTCTTTTTCACTCTCTCTCTTTAAGTCTTTGTCTATATCTCACAGTACCTCTTTCCCTCTGTTTGTCTGTCTTTCTCTTTCTCTGTCTCTATCTCTCTAACTCTCTTTTCCCCTCCAACCCTCTCTGTCTTCTTCTCTGTCTCTCTCTCTGTCTCTCTCTGTCTCCCTGTCTGTGTTTGTCTCTGTTGTAAGGTATGACTCTGTCTGTCTGTCTGTCTGTCTGTCTGTCTGTCTGTCTGTCTGTCTCTCCCTCTCCCTCTCCCTCTCTCTCTCTCTCTCTCTCTCTCTCTCTCTCTCTCTCTCTCTCTTCCCAGTTGCAAGCTAATTGCAGGCCACAAGTGCTTGTTGAAATGGCACGTTACCAAAGCGCCGTTGCATCCCCTGCCTATCAGGTGCCAACACCACTCCTGTCCTTCCTGCTGCTGCAGATCACACACTGTGCAGTGCTGGTCCACTGGAGGGGAAATGTCACTGAGGATGGTTCTGCAACTGACCGGGGTTTGTTGTTGTTGTTGTTGTTGTTGTTGTTGTTGCATTTTATCGTTTCGGGCGATTTTGTTTTTGGTTCTTGTTTTGAATCTTCTATGGGTAAGAGTCTGATGATATTAGAGCTAAGTTTGTATATATATATATATATATATATATATATATATATATATATATATATAGATGTATATATATATATATATATAATACATGGAACTTATATAGCGCTATATCTTGTAAAAACAAATCAAAGTGCTTGCATTCGACCTATACAACACACAAGCAATCAATAGCAATCTAATGGTCCTAGCAAATTCGAACGTACTCACACAAGCAAGCGCACACACACACATACCCACACACACGTGCGCACAAAGGCTATACACTTTGGCAGGTAGATGTTGAAGGCAGGGACAGATAAGAGATGGAAACAGAAGGAAAAAATCTTAAGTTTGAAATAAGTGTGTCTTGAGGTTGGATTTAAAAGTGTCATAAGTAGGCTTTTGCCGGAGGGAGAGAGGAAGGTCGTTCCAGATCAATGGACCAGAAACAGAGAAAGAGCGGCGGCCAACGGTAGATAGGTTGAATCTAGGTATTCTTAAGAACAAAGTATCTGCGACCACGATATTATATATATATATATATATATATATATATATATATATATATATATATATATATATATATATATATACATATATATATATATATATATATCATATATATATATATATATATATATATATATATATCTGTGTGTGTGTGTGTGTGTGTGTGTGTGTGTGTGTTGTGTGTGTGTGTTATTAATAAAAAATAACCCAACTGTTGCATACACAAAAATCTCATTATTGGTAAACTTCAGAACACTAGCCAAAAAACAAAAACAAAAACAGCAAACAAACAAAAAGTCATGCATGCAAGATAAATACAAGCGTTCACACATAGACTTGTAGGGGTCATAGAATTTCCACCAGCGTTATCTCCAGGAGAAAGAATCTCCTCAGATACACACAGCTCAGCAGTGCAATAGGAAGCCATCATTCTGATCAGTTCACAAACACACACCTGGCTGTGTAAATACTGAGCTCTGTGGCCTCTCCTGCGCTTTCATCAGCCCCTGATCCCTGTGTACTTTAGATCTACAGTAACAACCAGCACATTTCTGTTGGCTTTTTTAAAAGACTGTTTACGTTTCGTGTGTGGTGTCAAGAAGCAGTGGCGGGGAAAAGAGTAACATGACGAGTGAACTAGCATTGAGAAGGTGTGATAGCGTTGTCTTGTTTTGTATACCTCTTGAAGTCACGCAGACTGCTCTGTGTGAAATTGGGGTCGCTCTCTTCAGGGAGAGCGCGTAGTCACAAGAGCAGCGCCACCTGTTCATTGTTTTTCTTTTCCTGTCTGCATTATGTCTTTAGTTTTCTATCAGAGTGGCCTTTTCTTCCTATTTTTGTCAGGGACACCTCTCTTGTTATCGTGGGATTTTTACATGCACAAAATGAGTATAAAAAATATTAAAAAACCCAGCATGCGCACATGTGTCGTGTTTAGATATCATCCCTGAGGGGAAAAAATAATGGGTAGGCGCTGCACCTGTGGCGACGCGCTCTCCCCGGGGAGAGCAGCCCGAATTTCACGCAGAGAAATCTGCTTTGACATAAAGTGGAATAAAAAATAGTATTGCACACAGACCCTCGGTTTACATCCGAAAGACTAGTACCCAGACTCACGATCTAGTGGATGGGGGAAAAGTTTGGGGCACAAATAGGGATTGAACCAGCACACATCGGAAACCCCGACTTTTGGCTTTGTAGGCAGTCACATTACCTCTAGATCACCATCCCTCTGAAGTGTTGAACTCAACCTGTACACTTTCCCCTGCTCCTAGATACCGTTACTTGTGTGCACAGGATGGTCAGTATTTCTTGTGTTTATGTACCCAAACGCCTTGCTTGGAAATGGACTCAAGCTTATACTAACTCCAGAAAATAATATATACAGACAGCTCAGCAGAAACTCAATTCCCTTTTCCCGTTAACTGAAGATTACGAATCTAATATCTATCCACTTCTCTCAGATAGCTTCAGATTACCAACCTAACATCTAACTATTCTCTCCGATAACTTTAGATTACAAATCGGATATCTAAACACTTCTCTCTGATAACTTTAAATTACAAATCTGATATCTAAACACTTCTCTCTGATAACTTCAGATTACAAATCTGACATCTAAACACTTCTCTGGTTAACTTCAAATTACCAATCCAATATAGCCACTTCTCTCAGAAAACTTTAGATTGTGAATCTGATATCTTCTAACCACTGAGCTCTGATGACTGAAGGTGATCAATCTGATATTCCACCACCAATCTGTCACCTCCCCTTTTCTGCCAATACACGGACTTTCTATAATGACCCACAATTGTCATCAGATACAGTAATTTGTCATCAGTGACCTGCCCCTTGTCACGCCATCTTGGAGGAAGCGTGGTAACGGAGTAACAGGACAAGTCACTTATCGGGGAGGAGAGTGACAGCCTTTCCCTCCACCTCCGCTTTTCCCGCCCCTCCTCCAGATCACATTGCATCACAAAATGGCGGCAGTGGAGGCCCCGCTGGTTCCTGTCCTGTCACTGCACAGACCGCAGA
>CM060340.1:44297229-44304406 GCA_030674155.1 Stramonita haemastoma
GAAACAGCAAGGCGATTCACAGAACTTTGTCAGAAGATCCATGACACCAAAGAATGGCCAAAAGAATAGACACAGTCTCTTGTAATACCCCTGCCAAAGAAAGGAAACCTCAAGCAATGCCAGAACTACAGAACCATCAGTCTCATAAGTCATCCTAGCAAGATCATGCTGCAGGTAGTCCTCAATCAGACTGAAAAACCAAGCGGAAAAACTCCTGGCAGAAGAACAAGCGGGGTTTAGACCAAAACGCAGCACAATGGAACAAATTTTCAATCTGAGAATTCTGATAGAGAAGCATCTCCAACACCAAAAAGACTTTTACCACAATTTCAAAGACTTCAAAAAAGCCTTTGACAGGGTATGGTATGACGGCCTCTGGCAAGTACTCAGGCACTTCAACATTGACAGCTGCCTAATTGAAGTAATCAAGGCTCTGTACCAGAACGCAAAAAGGGCAGTTTTAATGAACAATCACGTGGGCGAGTTCTTCAAGACCACGGTTGGGTTCGCCAGGGCTGCCTTCTCTCACCTGTACTCTTCAACCTCTTCCTCGAAAACATCATGACAGAGACACTGCAAAACTACCACACTTCCATCTCCATTGGTGGAAGACCCCTTTGCAACCTCAGATTTGCAGATGACATTGACCTCATGGGCAGCAGCAAACAAGAACTGCAAATCCTCACAGACAATTTAACAGATCGAGCGAGCGCATACGGCATGGAGGTCAGTACAGAGAAATCAAAGATCATGGTCAACAGCGCGAGAAATGACATCACGGAAATAAAGATGAATGGAGAAATACTAGAAGAGGTGAGCCAATTCAAATACTTAGGCTCCATCCTAACAAAAGATGGCACATCAAACAATGAAGTGAAAGCTTGCATTGCAACAGCAACATCTGCTCTAGTCAGACTCGAGAGGATCATCAGAAGCAACAACATCAGCTTCTGCACCAAATACCACCTTTACAAATCCCTCGTGATATCTATCCTCCTATATGGCTGTGAATCATGGACTCTGACAGCAGAGTTAGAGAGGAGAATCCAAGCATTTGAGAACAAGTGCCACAGAAGACTCCTCAAAATATCATACAAAGAACACAAGACCAATAACTATGTGAAAGAAGAAATCAAAAAGCGTGTGGGCCCCCAAGAGCCTTTGCTCTCCACCATAAAGAGGAGAAAGCTGATGTGGTTTGGTCACACCACAAGACACAACACCCTAGCAAAAACCATCCTGCAAGGAACAGTCGAGGGCAAGAGAAGAAGAGGCCGCCAAAAGAAATCATGGTTTGACAACATCAAAGACTGGACCGCCCAACCCCTGCAACACCTCCTACTAGCCACACAGGATCGTGAAGCATGGAAAAAGATCTCTGTTGCGTCTTCTCTCATGTCCCCCCTACGTCCTTTGGGACATGGGACTGAGTGAGAGAGTGAGTGAGTGGTGTGTGTGTGTGTGTGTGGTGTTGTGTGTGGTGTGTGAGAGAGAGAGAGAGAGAGAAGAGAGAGAGAGAGAGAGAGAGAGAGAGAGAGAGAGAGAGAGAGAGAGAGAGAGAGAGAGACAGAGAGACAGAGACAGAGAGACAGAGACAGAGACAGAGACAGAGACAGAGACAGGCAGACAGAGACAGACAGACAGAGGACAGACAGACAGAAATACGGAGAAAGAGACAGAGAGAGATGAAAACATTAAAAACAAATCTATAGCTGTTTAAACTCCCTACTTTTCAACTAGCACCTGAGAGATAAACATAGATTAATTGATAGAAACCAGACAAAAACAACAGCAAAAGTAAACACAACAGCAACTCAAATCCCCACGTAGACAAAATCACAGAAGCAAAGGAAAAAAAACAAAGCAAAAGAAGCACAAAAAATCCCAAGCCAAAACCAAAAAAAAAGAAAAGATAAACCAAATCCCCAAACAATCAACGCAACTAAGACCAGTAACTCTTTGAAGGTTGCTGTCCCTTTTAAATAATTTCACTCCACACGCCTCTGCGATCAACAAAGGAAAGGTTTTCACTGGAGGGTGACACCGCCATTTTCACTGGCTGATCAGAATGGCTGAGGGCGGAAAAACACATGAACACTGCCTGCAGCTGATCACAGACCTGAGCATTCTGCTTGAGAGAGATAGCAGGAGATAGCGGGAATTGAGGAGTCGTGTAAAAAACACAACAGCCCGGTTCCAGATTGGGATGCGAGGACCAAGCGAAAAGGAGTGGTGACGTTTAGATAGGGTGGACAATTTACTGGGGCTGGAAGGAGTTGTGTTGCATTCTGTGGTTTTAACCTGTTTTCGTGTGTGTGTGTGTGTGTGTGTGTGTGTGTGTGTGTGTGTGTGTGTGTGTGTGTGTGTGTGTGTGTGTGTGTTTATTTTTGTTTTATTTATTCTTTTCTATAAAGGATAATGGAATAAGCACTCATGTGCTTTTTTACATCCATTCCCCATGTGTATGCAGTTTTGTAAATCTTGTCATTGGTTCCCACTGGCATACAATGGCCTACACTTACGAAAAGCGGAACAGGATTTAACGTGTGCGCAAGATGTTCTTTGTGCGTTTGTGTGTGTGTATATGTGTGTTTGTGTGTGTGTGTGTGTGTGTGTGTGTGTGTGTGTGTGTGTGTGTGTGTGTGTGTGTGTGTGTGTGTGTGCATGCATGCACATTAACTTTCCTGCTTAGACACTCAAGTTGTTAAGATATTGCAAAGCAGCATTTGTTCAAACTTCAAGTACGTATGAAGGTTTACCAATGTTATACACTTCATACTTGGAGTGTGTGCAATCAAATGAAATGCATAGGTAGGGTGTCTATGCATGGTGGCATGGACGACACAACGCTCCTGTGGGTGATGCACAGTCTCCAGAGGCAGGGCTACACCCTCTTCACCTTGTCTAAGACACACCGCATGAAAGTTTTAGTGTTTTAATGCCTCACCGAGTTTTCACCGGAAGAGAGAGAGAGAGAGAGAGAGAGAGAGAGAGAGAGAGAGAGAGAGAGAGAGAGAGAGAGAGAGAGAGAGAGAGAGAGAGAGAGAGAGAGAGAGAGAGAGAGAGAGGAGAGAGAGAGAGAGAGAGAGACGCAAAGAGACAAAAAACCATGGAACAGACACACAGACACAGACAAAAACATGGAACAGACACAAAGACACAAACAGACAAAAAACATGGAACTGTTTTTTATGGTTTTTTTTTTTCGTTCCTGGGTTACAGCTTCCATGGTTTCACATAGAGAGAGTTTTGCATAGTCGGCCCTAATGCCCACCTTTAAGGTAGCTGGATTCCGACTTTAGGGAAAGAACAATGGAATGAAAAATAACACAAAGCAATGTGAAGTAATATGATTCTTTTTCCCTAGGATCAAGGACAAACATCTAAAGAAAAATGCGAAATTAATCCAGAAAATAAAGAGAACCAAACAGGCACACAATAACCCACCGAGACAGACCAACTCAGAAACAGACCAACACTGAAAAAAGAATCAATGTCATGGCCATCTATCAGTATCTCTTTGAAGGCTGTTGTCCTGTTAAATTATTCCCCTTGGCGCGCATGCGCGATAAACTCAGGCCAGGTTTCCGGTAGTGGCCGACCTGGCCATTTTGCCTGGCTCATCACAATGCAGCTGAGGGCAGGGAAACATGGCGCCCCTTGCCGCTGCTGATGACAGAACAGGCCATTCTGTTGGAGAGCGATAAACCCAGAAACTGCCGCTAATGGCCGATTCGCGTGAAAACACAAGCGGCAGATTTGGGCTTTGATTGAAAGTAGAGGTCGAAGTGATGAGTTGGCAAGATGTGTGTTTGATGCTTGATCTAAGGGATAGGGGTTTTAGCCTGACTTGGTTCCTGAGAGGGAAAAGCTTTTATTTTTGGATTTTTAAGCCCTTTTTTGTCCAGACTACAATCCCTCGATGTGTGTTTTTGATTAGATATAAGACTGGTTCATATTTGTGAACACATATAAAGACAGTTTTTCACCATCGACATGATATTCCATCTTTCAGCACAGTAATCGGTGGTGCAGAGGTAACGCCTCTGCCCGGAAAGTGAAAGGTCCGGGTTGAAGTGTGTGGTGGTTTGATCCCCGTTCGTGACCTAAACTTTTCCCGCATCCACTGAACTGTGAGCGGTGGTCTGGGTGTTAGTCTTACGGATGAGATAAGAAGCCAAGGTCTCGTGTACGCGCGCGCGCACACATGTGTTTGTGTGTCTTATTTTATCTTATTTTATTCTTTTATATCGAGGATAATGGATTAAGCACTCATGTACTTTTTTCATCCAATCCCCGCGTGTGTGCAGTTTTGTAAATAATGTCATCTGTTCCCACCGGCACACAATGTTGTGTGTGTGTTGTGTGTTGTGTGTGTGTGTGTGTTGTGTGTGTGTGTGTGTGTGTGGTGTGTGTGTGTGTGTGTGTGTGTGTGTGTGTGTTTTGTGCGTGCGTGCGTGCGCAGAGATAGGCGAGGAGAAATAGACACACGCACGAGGAAAAATACAGAGACAGAAGTAAAGACGGACAGAATTAGGCAGACAGACAAACAGACTGACAGAGAGATAGAGAGAGCACCATACATACTCAGTGACTGTTATTCCTGATTACACCCTCAGTATGAAAACCAGTGGACGTGCAATCAGTATCATTAATCATTGATTCTGCATGGTGGGCTAGGACGATGCAAACACCTCCATATCAGGCTTTTACACACACACACGCACACATGTACACACATACACGCGTCCGTGCACGCAGGCACACATACATACACACACACAAATATACAGTGGAAAAGATTGACAGACAGAAGTACACAAAGGGAGACAGAAAGTGTCGGTAATATAGATAGAGAATATATATATATATAATATATATATATATATATATATATATATATATATATATATATATATATATATATATATATATATATATATATATATAATATACATGCATGTGTGCGCACACGTAAACACACACACAACACACACGGTGCGCGCGCGCCGCGCACATACACACACACAAAAAGAGACAGTCCACCAGACACACTCAATAATCGTTATTCCTGATTACATTCTCAGCTTGAGGTTTCCCTCCAAACAGCGAGAGTGCAGTCAGTATTAATCATGATCTAGGTAATCAGGAAAATCGATAGGACCACTCCGGTATTAGGCCTTCCTAATCTCATTCTGCCGTCAGGTTTCTACCTTCTCTGTGGAGCAGTGGTCCACAGGTAGCGCACTTGCCTAGAAAAGCAGGGAGTACAGGTTCTATCCCAGGTTAAGTCGAATTCCCCCCCTCATGTACAAGCACTACACAGGCGGTTTGTATTCTATTCCTCCCGATGAGGCGATAAACCAAACTGCCGTGTGCAACACGCACTCAGTGCACATTAAAGAACCCACGGCAACAAGACACTTGTCCATTGCAAAAACTGTTGTTGAAAAAAAAAAAAAACATAATTGGGAAACCAAAACCCAAGAAATGAGAACAAAATGTGTGGCGTTGCTCTTGTGGCGACAAACTCACCTCTCCATGGAAAGCAGCCCAATTTTTCATGCAGAAACAAAATCTGCGGTGACTGAAAGTGGTATTCAGTACGATACATTATAATACGATTTGATATAATACAATTCAATGAAAGTACAATACGATTCGATACAACACGACGCAATACTCTCTCATCCTCTCTCTCTCCATTCTCTCTCCCTCTTTCTCTCTCCCTCTCCCCACTATCTCTTTCTGTCTCTCTCTCCGTTTTCTACCTTCCCCCTCTCTCTATCTCCCCCATCCTCTCCTCTCTCCGTTTCTGCCTGTCTGTTTGTCTGTCTTTCTGTCTGTCTCTCATCTTTCTTTTTCCCTTCTCCCCCCTTCTCTCTCCCCCTCCTTCTCTCTCTATCCTTTCTCTCTCCCCCTTCTCTCTCTCTCTCTTTCTCCCCCTTCTCTCTCTCCCCCCCTCTCTTCTCTCCATCTCTCCCTTTCCCTACTCTCTCTCTCTCTCTCTCCCCTTCTCTCTCTCTCTCTCTCTCTCTCTCTCTCTCTCTCTCTCTCTCTCTCTCTCCTCTCTCTCTCTCTCTCTCTCTCTCCTCTCTCTCTCTCCTCTCTCTCTCTCTCCAGATTAATGATAATGTTCGCAGTTTGAGGTTATCAAGGCTGACACAGAGGGAACTTTATCTTTCTTTTTATGTGGGAAGTTCTCTGCACCAGAATTCTATCTCACCTTGTTATCGAAATTGATCATTAGAATCACAGCTTGGCAGAGAGAATCAGAGTGTTAGCGGTATTGATTATGTAGTACAGTGGAAACGGCAGTGTGTGTGTGTGTATGTGTGTGTATGTGTGTGTGTGTGTGTGTGTGTGTGTGTGTGTGTGTGTGTGTGTGTGTGTGTGTGGTGTGTGTGTGTGTGTGTGTGTGTGTGTGTGTGTGTGTGTGTGTGTGTGTGTGTGTGTGTGTGTGTGTGTGTGTGTGTGTGTGTGAGGAAAATGTTCTATCTTTCCACTTTCTCTTTCCAATTTTGAGCATATTAAGAGTCTGAACATATATTGTACTTTGTTTAAAATAAGTTAAAATGTACTATATTGCGAGAAATGCTTTCCAAAAATAAAAATTGTCCGTTTTTGTATTTGTTTTGTTTTATTTTTTAAAATTAAGTTTGTTTCTTTATTTATTGCATTTTTATCAAGCTTGTGGAAATGGCATGTTCCTAATATTTATCACAAGAAGAAAAGTGCATTTTATAGACTTTGCTTGTACGTTTACGTCTGTAGCTGTGTGTCTTAATCTCTTTCTCCCTCTCCCTCCCTCCCTCTCTCTCTCCATCTCTCTCTCTCTCTCTCTCTCTCTCTCTCTCTCTCCTCTCTTCTCTCTCCTCTCTCTCTCTCTCTCTCTCTCTCTCTCTCTCTCTCTCTCTCTCTCTCTCTCTCTCTCTCTCTATATTAATATAATATATATATATCTGTGTCACTCTGTCTCTTTGTCTCTGCTTCTGTCTGTATCTATATGGGATAGTTCGTCTGTGCATCTGGCCCAGTCTCTTTATATTTCTGTCTCTGTGTCTGTCTGTCCTCCCTGTCTCTGTATCTACCTGTGTGTGTCTACCTGTATCTCTCTCATTCTCTGTCTCTCACTTGCTTTTTTCTGCACTCTCCTGTCTCTATGGAGAGAGAGAGA
>CM060340.1:44312006-44314506 GCA_030674155.1 Stramonita haemastoma
TTTCAATCTTCTCCACAATGTTGTACAACAGCCAGACATAAATGATAATAATTATTATCATTTCCCTCCTCTCCTCAATGTTGTACAACAACAGCAGACAATAGTGATAATTATCCTCAATGTTCTACAACAATATCAGACAATAGTGATAATGATCATTTCCCTCCTCACCTCAATGTTGTACAACAGCAGACAATAATGGTAATTATCCTCAACGTTATACAACAACAGTGGACAATAATGATCATTATCCTCAACGTTATACAACAACAGCAGACAATAATGATCATTATCCTCAATGTTGTACAACAACAGCAGACAATAATGATCATACATTTCTCCTCTTCTCACAGTTGTCGTCTTCCCCACAACCTGCATTTGCTCTTTCTCCTACTTTCTGTAAAAGCTTCTGCAAGTGCCCTGATCTTTTCCCATACCAGTGATGTAAAGCTGTCTGCAAGGTCCCCTGATCTTTTCCCATACCAGTGGGATGTAAAGCTGTCTGCAAGGTGCCCTGATCTTTTCCCATACCAGTGGGATGTAAAGCTGTCTGCAAGGTGCCCTGATCTTTTCCCATACCAGTGGGATGTAAAGCTGTCTGCAAGGTGCCCTGATCTTTTCCCATACCAGTGGGATGTAGCGGCATCACCTTGGCATTTGTGCCTTGTGCTGGCTGTCGATAGGTCTTCACTGCGGAGAATGTCACCTCCGTGGTGATACATTTTTTGGCATTTAAACTGAATCCGGATAGTGTGTGTGTATGTGTGTGTATGTGTGTGTATATGTGTGTGTGTGTGTTTGTGTGTGTGTGTGTTTGTGTGTGTGTGTGTATGTGTGTTGTGTGTTGTGTTGTGTGTGTGTGTGTGTGTGTGTGTGTGTGTGTGTGTGTGTGTCTGTGTCTGTGTCTGTGTCTGTGTCTGTGTCTGTGTGTGTTGTGTGTGTCACACGCATACACACAAGAGTGCAAAGGTAAAGTATGTCAATATATTTTTGTTCATTTTTTCTGTTATTTATTCTTTTATTTTGGGGACAAAGGAATAAACACATGTGCTTTTTTACATTCAGAAGGTAGTTTCCTTGGCTATGTGCAGTTAATGATAATGTAAATTAATACTCAGACAAAGAAAATATAGCAGATCTGGACAGATCATGATAATTTCTTATCTAGGCTAATGTTTATTGGAAGGAAAATGGTTGGCCACGTATTTTGCTTAAGATAATAGACATTACTCTGATCGGAAGAGAAGGTGAAGGGATGACTCTTCCTCTCTCATGTGTCCTGGCAGACATACACTTGTCAACGAGTGGATAGAGGCGGGTGCTTCACAAATGTACACTTGCAGTACAGTATGCGTGTGTTGCACACACTCACACACACACTTGTACAGAAGCACACATACATACACGCACAAACATACACACACATACACACAGAGGCGCGCGCGCGCCGCACGCATGCACGAACACTTACACACGCAAACACACGCAAACACACACACACTCACACAAACACACACACACACAAACACACACACCCCCCTCTCACTCCCCATACACGCACCACAGCACCACCTCCATCCCTTCGACCTCACCCCACCCCACCCCCACAGATTACACATAGATACCACACAACACAATACTATACAACTAGAATTGTATCTAACCACAAATAATATTCACACATCATCGATCATAGAGACACAGTTCCAGAAGGGAAGACATCTCAGGAGGCAGGATTGGCTGTGCTGGTGCTGTCGACCTGATGATAATGATGAATCAGTGCAACCTCTACCTCAACCTCTACCTCAACCTCTACCTCAACCTCTACCCAACCTCAATCTTACCTCAGCTGGCTTGGTTACAGTTGTCACTCTCTCTGTGCATGTCCCACCTTACTCTTTTCTAGAAAAAAATAATGAACCGCATGACAACCTGTCTTCTCTATCTGCTGTCTGTCTGTCTGTCTGTCTGTCTGTCAGTCTGTCTGTCTGTCTGTCTGTCTGTCTGTCTGTCTGTCTGTCTGTCTCTCTCTCTCTCTCTCTCTCTCTCTCTCTCTCTCTCTCTCTCTCTTCTCTCTTCTCTCTCTCTCTCTTCTATCTCTCTCTCTCTCTCTCTCTCTCTCTCTCTCTCTCTCTCTCTCTCTCTCTCTCTCTCTCTCTCTCTCTCTCTCTCTCTCTTTCTATCTCTCTCTCTTTCTTTCTCTCTCTGTCCGTGTATGCCCCACCTCTCTTGGTAAAATGAACTGCACGCCACCCATCATTATCATCATTATCATCATCATCATCATCATCATCATCATCATCATCATCATCATCATCATCTCTCTCTCTCTCTCTCTCTCTCTCTCTCTCTCTCTCTCTCTCTCTCTCTTCTCTCTCTCTCTCTCTCTCTCTCTCTCTCTCTCTCTCTCTCTCTCTCTCATTCACCGTCATGGAAAACTGCACTGCAGCATTAATTGAATCATCTCGTTACCGTGGAACTAGGGCTACGTTCAGCTTGC
>CM060340.1:44319506-44322006 GCA_030674155.1 Stramonita haemastoma
CTTCAATATAAAAATACACAAAACAACACACACGTAACTCGGCGCAAACACACTTCTATACTACAATTTACATAACTACACTACACTACACACACAATACTACATCATTACAACTTAAATACTGCTTCTATAATACACAAACACTGCACTACTACTAACACTACACTACACTATACTACATATCTATACTACACTACACTACACTACACTACACTACACTACACTACACTACACTACACTACCCTACACTACACTACACTACACTACACTACAACAACCAGAACACCATCAACAAACAAACCTATTTGCAATGTTATCACACATCACAAGATCTGCTCCTCTGTTCCCAGACCCGAGGCAGTGTGTACATTATCACAGCATTACAATGTTTCACCTGTCTCCTCTGTCACAATGTTATCCCAGTATCCACATGATCATTCTAGTTCCTCTGTCACAATGTTATCACATAAATAATTATCACTGGCAGACCCGAGGCAGTGTGTACATTATCACACATTACATGTTCAGTGTCCCTCTGTCACAATGTTCATACACCTTAACTATCACAATGAACTACACTGTTTTCTCTGTTCCCAGACCCGGGCAGTGTGTACAACCCCGGCTGGCAGTATGACGCCAACGCCTTGGAGTTCGCCCACTACAAGGAACTCTTTCGCCGCGGAAAGCAGAGAACCTCCACCGGAACTTACAAGGTACAGCCAATCAGAAATCACTTCCTCTCTCATCACAAGACCATCTAGCCCCCTCTCATGAATGTTTGAGATTGTGTCAAGGTGTCCCATAACCTATGTCGTCGTAGGGGAGCGAGGCATCAGAGACTTTAGTTCTTCAGGGGCCAGCATGTTGAGGAGGCGCCCATCTCTCTTCCTCGCTGCTTTACCTTCCCTGACTCTAAGAGGGCAGGTACACATTTACAGCTGGGTGAAGTTGGGGAACTGTACAGAAGCCAAGGCGCGCTAACGGTCACCCATCCACTTGGTAACCACGCTCAATGCTGCTTAACCTTAACTTGTGGAAAGCGAGTGTTCTGACCACTGAACTATCCCAAGAGATTGTGTGGCATACACAAAAAGGCAGTTGAATGAGGAGAACGCTTAGCATGACGATAGACGATTTCGTGTTAATATCAAAACGGTATGCAAGTTTTGAAGACAGCTGCCTAGGACAAAAGACACGGGTATAAATAGTTATGTTTTTCCGTAGTAGGTGACACTACCTTCGTAAAAAAGTAAACGAATTCAATTCAAAAGCCAACCTTTTATTAGTAAAGGAGCTAAGTGATCTCCATGATTCTTTTTGGTCTTCGCTAGGGCTTCCACGTTTCCCGGTGGTGAATGTTTGCATGTGCCACTGTTTCGTTAGATTATTTATCTATTATTTATTTATTCTTGTCCATCGAGGATAATGGGATAAGCACTCATGTGCTTTTTTCATCCAGTCCCCGTGTGTATGCAGTTGTGTAAATATTGTCATCTGTTCCCACCGGCACATGATGGCCTACTTTACGAAAAGCGGAACAGGATTTAACGTGTGCGCAAGGTTTCTGCGTGGTTCGCCACATGGGCCTCGGTTTATCAGCAAATCAAGAAGGAACGCCATCGCAAAAAGCACAACTACAAAAACAATCTGAAATCATAAGATAAAGGAACAAGCGGTAAGTAAACATACATGTCACTAAAGGTGCACGTTCTCTCCCTTTCTGTTAAAAAAAAAAAAGAGAAACGCACACATTTCCTGAGAAAACAAACACTAATTGTCAACAGCCTGAACAAAACATTGGCTTTAACGCTCATTTATGTAGCCTGCTGTCTCTGGGAGATATTTACATGCCTGGTGTGCGGTATACAGACTTACAAAGCCTCTTCACTCCTTTTCATTTGTATCGGGATGAGGTAGCGAAAGTCTATTATGCGAACAGAGAACATCTACATCACATTTTTTTTCAAAAGCAAGTTAGAAAAAATGTTAAAATCACAATTTACCTTTCGTTTATCTTATTTTGCCTATATGTCCATCGGTCCATGTTGCGCTAATGGCGACGCTTAGAATTCCCTCCCCTGACCATGAAAAACACTGTGGCCTTCTTTAAAACTACTAAAATTCATAAAGGATTGTCGCCCCATGCTTTGAATTGCCTCCCTTAGCACGAACGCTGTTGTCTTCTTTATTCTTACTAAAATTCATAACGGACCGCCGTTTCAAGGGAGTTAATTAAAGAAACCCACAAAATAGGCTACACCACGAAGAATTCTATCGTGTCTAGTTTTGAATATATGACATCATTTACATCCCTAAAATACCATTCTGACGGTAGATATCCCAAGATCATTATTTTGCTCGACTTCGGAAGACATTTTGTTTCAAACTCGAAGAAATCATGTCGATACATCGGACATTCTAGAGAGTTTTTTTTCTTTCTGGAGAGAGAATGAATGAATAATAAATGAATGAGTGACTAACTTTATTTTTAATGGTTACA
>CM060340.1:44324506-44329506 GCA_030674155.1 Stramonita haemastoma
CTCCATAGTCTTCCGAGACTGACGAATGCCTACCTACCTATGTTGTATTTTCAGGGTTACACTTCACAGCGATGGATGGGAAGTTTGTATACATGTCTGTTATAACATACCTTGCCATAGAGGTAGTAGTAATCCGATTTCAGAGAAGTTTTGTTTTGCTCCTTTACTGGGGGAGGTAAGCTGTTATGTCGATGGCTGGCAAGGATTAAACCAAAGATAAAGAAAAAACAACAAAACCCCACATGATATTGCAAAACAACAAAACACCACATATTGCAAAGCAGAACAACATTCCAGTGAAGGCTTTTTCGCTTTGTTTACATCAATAATTCAAAAAGCTTTTAGCTTGAGTCAGAATTGTGGATTAAGGGAAAAGGGAGATGAGGAAAAGGTGTAGAAATAAGGGTAGGGTAGGAGAGGAGAGAAAGGGAGTGATGGGGAATGAAAGATAGAAACGAAAGAGGATTACATACATCAATGTTCCATGATGATGATGATGATGATGATGATATCATCATCATCATCATCATCATCATCATCATCATCATCATCATCATCATCATCATCATCATCATCATCATCATCATCATCATCACTATCGTCCTCTGTCCCTTAACTAGATGATGGTGAGTGGACAGGAGAGACTCGTTTGTCAAAAGTCAGGCACATCTGATGTCTTGTTAGGGGTAGAGGGAAGATGGTCATGTTCTGAAGGGGCGATGAAGTGTTTACGTTTGGTGCCATTTTTCATTCAGTGAAAGATGTATTTTGCTCTTTTTCATTTTTCTGTCATGTTGGACAGAATTAATGTCACTCACTATTTTCGTTTTGCCTCATAAAGAAACTAAACAAGAACATCAAAGAAATGTATAAAATGTGCAGAACTTGGGTACAAAGCATTTGTGCATTTGATTTGAGTTTTGGGATTTTTTCCTTTTGTTTTCCTCAGCAAGAGCTTTGAGGTTTACCAAAGGTGAAATTGTTGCCTTTGCGACCGCCTTTTGTTCTAGCCTACATAACAAATAGCTCATTTATAACTTCGGGAACATTAATTTAACTGTTCAAGTTTGATATGGGCACGATACAAATGTAATCGAAGCGTAAGGGTATGTGAATTCTGTTAGATTTACTGGCCTCTCACGTTTAAACTAGCTTAAAAAAAATAACAACAATGATTGTATTTATCAACACTGTGGCTATGGTGATTGCAGGTTTTCCCCCCAGAAGGGCACCACCAAGCTGCAGAAGGAGACGGAGCGCATCGAGGAGCAGTACAGGAGAAAGAAGGAGGAGAAAGTCCGGAGAATGCTGGAGCGCCTCAGCAGTGAGCAGAGGGCACGAGTGGCCTCCCTTATCCAGAAACACTCGCAACAGATGCTGGAACTCATTGCGGAAAAACTGACAGCGCTGGAGGTAAGGTGTGGGGCTGAGGTCACAGGAAACAAGATGACGTGTGTGTGTGGGGGGGGGGGGGGGGGAGTGGGGGGGGGTGAAAGAAAGAAAGAAAGAAAGAAAGAAGGAAAGACAGACAGACAGACAGAAAGAAACACCCCACTCCCACACCCCCCCCCCCCCCACACACACACACACTAGCACACTAGCACACTAGCACACTAGCACACACACACACACACACACACACACACACACACACACACACACACACAACACACACACACACACACACACACACACACACACACACACCATACTAGCACACTAGCACACTAGCACACTAGCACACACACACACACACACACACACACACACACACACACACACACACACACACACACACACACACACACACACACACACACAAACAAACATCGTGTTTAATTGATATACGCTCAAAACAACAACTACAAATAAACAACTGTAATAACAGGTAGAACAAAAAACAACAAAATCATCCACAGCAACAACAAGAACAACAGCAACAACAATCTATACAGTAAACAATGCGTTATCTTTTTTTCTTCAAGAGAAAAACCCAAGTGGTCTTTGGAAAGGGCCACAATAATAGAAAGAAAACATAAGCGACACAATGATAACATAAAACAACAACGACAACAACAACAACTTCGATTTTTTTTTTAAACTTTTGTGTATTGGGTTTTTTGTTGTTTCTTTTTGTGTAGGAGAGAAGTCCCAGTGACTCGGAGGGGCGTTCCCCCGTCATGGATTTATCACGCCCCCCACCCCCCGCCCCTCCCGAGTTCAAACGTGCCCAGCTATTCAAGTCTCCGGCTGAGTTTGAAAAAATCGACAATCATGTCTTTGAGGTGAGAGATTACAAGATTTGACAGGTGTGTGTGTGTGTGTGTGTATGTGTGTGTGTGTGTGTGTGTGTGTGTGTGTGTGTGTTTGTGTGTGTGTGTGTGTGTGTGTGTGTGTGTGTGTGTGTGTGTGTGTGTGTGTGTGTGTACGCACTCGCATGACTCGTGTGTGTGTGTGTGTGTGTGTGTGTGTGTGTGTGTGTGTGTGTGTGTGTGTGTGTGTGTGTGTGTGTGTGTGTGTGTGTGTGTGTGTGTGTGTGTGAGGGATACAGACAGGCAGATAGACAGAGGGAAAGGGACAGGCAAATACAGAGATAGACAGACAGACAGACAGACAGACAGACAGACTGATAAAGTTGTATTATGATAGGTGTGTATTATGTGTGTATACACACTAATGGGCGAGAGAGACGAGAGAGGGACAGAGACAGAGAGTCAGACAGATAGACAGAGACAGAGAAAGAAAGAAACACAGAGACAGAGATAGAGACAGAAAATTACGTGTGTGCATGTATGAATGTGTTTTTGTTTGCTTATATGCGCGTATGTGTGTGTGGGTGTGTGTATGAGTGCGCGCGCGCGTGTGTATGCGTGTAAGCGCGCCTGTCTGTGTGTTTGAGTGTCTGTGTGTTTGCATGTCTGTGTGCGTGCGAGATAATTAACTTCATTGAAAGACCATTTTCATCTATGATGTTCTAAAAGAGCAGAACATTGTGTTCAGGTTACCCCTTTCCCATGTTAATGGAACTAACTTTATTGCCTGTCTGTCTTTGATGTTCTGGTTTTATTCTGATTTTTGTAGTTGGGACTTTGTTTTGTTTTTTTACATTTTCGTGCTATCTCCTTTCTGATTCCGTTACTGTTTTTAGTTTTTCTCTACTGTTGTCCTCCCTTTCATTTTTAAATTCGATTTTTTGCTTTTCTGTTGTGCACATATATGTTTTTACATACTATTGTTTCTTGCTCTTGTTCTTGTTCTTCTCGTTCTTCTTCTTGTTCTTCTTGTTCTTTGTCTTGTTATTCTTCTGCTTCTTCTTCGTCGTCTTCTTAGACAAACGCTTATATAGCAACTACTGTTGTCTGTCACATGAGCGAAAATGCTTTGCGCTACCGTTAAGCGCCTGACAAATCAGGCCCAGCGCATCCGACTTCGGCATGGGAGAAAATTTTTATTCTATAAGTCTTTCTGGAATAAAAGGCAAGAGAATGAACCAAGAAGGCAGAAAATAGACAATAATGATGTGAAAAGAATGAAAGGAACAAAGCAGAAACACATAGAGGGATAGAAAAGAAGGAAATCGTAGCACAGAGTTTCCAGAAGGTGGAGATGACATTTATACTGGTAGGCCCCAGGCATCCGAAGGGAGGTATTGCTGTTTGAACATACTTTGGTTTGAAATGCTGTCAGAGAGTCAGAATGAAAACACGACTTTCTTTACCCCTTGAAAGCACTGTGCTGTTTTTGCCTGCTCTCATGATTGCTTATCCTTCCCTTTCTAGCTTTGAAGTCTGTTTATCTGTTTTTTTTCAGCTATTGTCTTCTTTACAGTGATTCTTTGTTTGCTTTTTTTCATTCAGAGAGTTTTGGTTTTGGTAGGATTTTTGCTTTCTTTTTCTGATATGTTAGTTTCCTTTTCTTTTTAACAAACCTGTTTGGTCATTCTTTTTTCGTGTTCTTAAAGTTCCTTTGCTTATTTCGTCTTTTTTCTTTCTACTTCTTTTCTGTACTTTCCTCTTTTTTTTTTTTTTTTTTTTTTTTTTTTTTGGGGGGGGGGAGGCTTTTACGCTTGTTATCTTTTTTCTATCTCTTTTTCTTTCTTTTCTTTCATTTTTTCTTTCTTCCTTTTTTTTCCCTTTCCTTCCTTCTCTCTCTGTTTCATTCTTTCTTTCTGTCTTTTTCTGTTTTCTTTCTTTGTTTAATTCTTATGTTTTTGTTTTTTTTCTTTCTTTTATTTTTGTTTCTTTGTTTGTTTTTTTCTTTTTTCTTTCTGTCTTTCTTTCTGTCTTCCTTTCTTTCTTTCTTCCTTCTTTCTTTTTTTTTTTCTTCTGTCTTTCTGTTTATTTTCTTCCTTACTTTCTTTCTGTCTTTCTTTATCTCTTTTTTTCCTTTGATCATTTTCTTTGTCTGTCTATCTGCCAGCCTTTTGATCGTTGTTTCTCCATTGTGACCTGAATGCATTACATCAAATGGAGAGGCATACAAAGGAAAGAAGGCATTGTGTGTGATTTGCTATTTGTTGTCTTTTCCTCTTCATTGTGAAGTGGTTTTCTGTGTATGTTTTCTCTGATCCATCAGAAAGAGATGCACGGTATTCCTTCTCTCTCTCTCTCTCTCTCTCTCTCTCTCTCTCTCTCTCTCTCTCCTCTCTCTCTCTCTCTCTCTCTCTCTCCTCTCTCTCTCTCTCCTCCTCTGGTCTTTTTCCCCACTTAAAACTCCTTCACTTTTATCTTCCTTTTCGATCCAACCCATCCCCCTCCCCCCCCCCCCCCCCCCCCCCCCCCCCCCCACCCTTTCGATCTTCTTTGCAAAATAGCTGCAGCTACATCACACAATGATGTGCGGTATGCGTTGAAAGCGCATGTGTAGGAGTTTTAAATTAGATATCATCAGAGTTCAGTCAAAGGGAATCAACTCGTGCTATTCGTGTACTGATTTCCCTTTAAAAGTAGTTTTCTTTTTCAGATTGTCAGAGATCAGTTTAGTACTTTGTTTGCATCTTC
>CM060340.1:44339506-44357006 GCA_030674155.1 Stramonita haemastoma
TTACCACTGATCATCATGCAGTAATAAATAAGCAGACCCTCTCACTCACACATGCCCCTGCCCCAGGTACCTGATCGAGTGCAAGCAGAGCGCCACCAACAAGGCAATAAAAAAGCAGAAAAAGTAAAATAGAAAAGCAGACCTTCTCACTCCTACATGCCCATTTTGTCCCTGTCCTTGCCCCAGGTACCTGATCGAGTGCAAGCAGAGCGCCACCAACAAGGCAATAAAAAAGCAGAAAAAGTAAAATAGAAAAGCAGACCCTCTCACTCCTACATGCCCATTTTGTTTCTGCCCCAGGTACCTGATCGAGTGCAAGCAGAGCGCCACCAACAAGGCGCCCTTCCCCAGAGCCTGCCACCGCTGGTACCACAGCCACCTGCTGGAGCCCATGATGGGCGACCTCGACACGGGGTCAAGGGTCACCTTCAGGGTGCGGACCCCGCTGGCGTCGGATGTGGCGCTGCTGATGGGCGACTCCTGGTTCCACTTCCGCCTGCTGCACGACCACATCTGGGAGGCGGCGCTGGTGACCAGCAGGACGCCGTGTGTGGCCAAGCTGTACGGCAAGCTCAACAGGGACACCAGTAGGTTCTCCCCGCTCCTGGAGTTCCAGATTGTGCCCAGCTCCTGATGGGGCCAACACTGGATTGTCTGAGATGTGTGACTGGATTGTGTGTGATGCGTGATGGTGTTATAGATTGTGTGTGGTGCGTGATGGTGTCACAGATTGTATCTGATGCGTGATGGTGTTATAGATTGTGTCTGGTGCGTGATGGTAGCGCTGGATTGTCCATGACATTGGCGGTATCCCAGATTGTTTCTCATTCAGGATGGAATCATGATTGTCTCTGGCGGGTGTTGGAGATGCCGTGCACACTCTGTTGCATTTGATTCTGCAGCTTCTTGTACAACACGTGGCCTCAGCTGCATACAAAATGGTGGAAGAGGTCTTTTGAATGTGTCTCTTCCTGGGCTTATGATCATCATCCCCTGTCTGTGGCCGTATCCTGGTAGAGATCTGTTGTGTTTTTCAGTGTGCAGGATGAACATTTGTTTGAGCGATTTACAGGGAATCATGCCATCTGCTTAATACAAGATGATATGGCGTCAACCAAGCACACCATGATGTGTCGTTGTTTTAGCACAGGAAACAATTGTGTTAACATAATATATGATGATGCGCTGTCAGGTTGATGCAGGACACTGTATGTCAGCGTAGTACATGCGATATGGCATCGACATAGTGGAATGTTTGAACGTTGTGTAAAACAAGAACTGCTAGCTGTGGTGCAAACCAGGAAAACATACCAGTGGCATGGCGGCCTGACAGGTTCAATGTGCTTCACCAGTCAGGACTTGAAGCAACACCAGCCCCAAGATGAAGCGCATGTGAGGTTATAAGTGATGCATCATTTGGACTTGAACATCTGTTCCCACACATGGTGGCTTGGGATAGACTGTATGCCTAATGTGCTGGTAGGATACGTGCTACTGATGTCGCTGGCACACTGATTCTGGAAACAGGTTTTGGAGTGTGTGTGCTGGGTTGTGAGTGGTTCAGTGCTTTGAGTGTTGTGACGTGAACCTCATAGTACTTGCCTGTTTCTAGTTCTGATGAAGTGTACTTCCCTGCATGATGAACAAAGTAAATGTTGTGCCAGAGGTGTTACATGATATGTGTATGTATGGTTGTGCTAAGATTTCCTTGTGAAGAACACAGACAGTATCTAAGCTGTTTTCATGAATAGTTGACCTGGAAAACAAATCTGACTGAAATAGACATGTTTTGGACTGATACTCTGTCACAGCTTTTCAAACGACAAACGTTCCATGGACAGTGTCCTGTGAAAGTGAAGGAACAAGACACTGTGTAAACTAGAGGAAAGAGTGGGTGTTTGAGAAAGTGATACGTGACAAAAGAAATGACCCGGTGACATGCACAAAGTAAAGATATCTGCAATAGACGACGTCCCTCCATCACAAAACTAAATGCTCATTTTGGTGGCAAGACCTGGGGGCGATTAGGTAGAAAGTGTTTACCGTGCACACACAAACACTGACATAGTTTGCTGACAGAGACTTCAGGTAAAATGTCATCCAGTGATAGAGTTCTGAAAACCAAACTGGGCAGAATACCACATTAGTTAGAGCAGTGGACTCGTATCATAGTGAAGCTGGATAAAAAAAAAAATACCTGACCCATCCAGTCGAGGGGCTTTCCCTGGATATGACATTTGTTCAGACTCAACTCTCCCAGAGGTATTCTGGGTAAGACTAGAAATCGAGGTCTTATGCGCAGAAGCATGCACACCATCTTAACCACTCCCCTTTCACAGAAGAATAAGCCAGTCATGGGTCATAGCACAGATAGAGATTGAGCATGTCCAGTTCAACTAGCCCAAGAGACGCAGTCTAACAAATTCAGTGCTGTGCCCCAACCACTCTTCAGAGATTGATGGGCAAAGGCAGATGGGGGACTGGAAAGTCCTGTCAGGTCTCCAGCCTCTGCTTGTGCAGCTGTTACCCAGGCACGGAAGGATCTGCTGAATAGATTCGCTTGCAGTGTGGTGTCCTATGTTTGGAATATCTCGTTTGCTTAGGAGCAAGCGCACAGCTGTCCTTTCACTTATAAGGGGTTGGGGCTGGAATGAATAACTCATGTTTGACAGCTCATGGCAGCTTAGGCCTGTGTGCCCGCTGAAAGTAGCTGATTTTATCAGCATGTAACTATGCGAAAGAATGACTCAGATATTGTGTTCATTATGGAATGTGTCTTTGATGACCGCACAATGTTGTTGATGCTCAGACTGCCTCATCATCAGCATTACCAGTTCTGTTCACTTCTGTCCAACATTTTCGTAATGGCACCAACTGGAATATTTCCATGTTTTTTGTAATTGCTTTCGCTAGGGTCCTAAGACCAAGAAATGGTTCAGACTCTTATATCACCATGGGCCCTTTCCATCGACGACACTGCCCACGTGTGTTTGTTAAGATGGAGTCTTTGTACATCACGTGATATTCTATTTTATAAGAAAAACAAAAAAAAGTTTACTGTTGGAGCATTTTATCTTCGAAAACTGATAAAACATAAATATTTCTTTTTAAGTCACGTTCACTTTCATTATTACATCATTTACAGCATCTGTGAAACTATATAAAGAACTTTGAAAAATTAACTAAACAAACAAAAAAACCATATAGACGCTGCTCATGAATTAGACGGAAGGTACTAGAACTGATACTTCTCTGTTGCATGAGCAACATTATCGTTTGGCTGTCAGGTAACATCGTTTGTTCTAAAACATCAAAACTAAAGAAAGGAGGTATCATCGCATGAATCAAACAGAGAAGCGGTGTCAGACTCTTTCAAAACATCATTTCCTCTCAAACGGGTAGACAGATGTGCTGACACACACGCTGATAAAGGAAAAAAGCCTGTTGGAGTGGTGTTATCAGGTTTGTGGTTATTCTCCGGACCTGTAATGAACACGATAGGAAAGAAATGAATGCATGCTTTCCATCTCAGCATGGCTTCCATTTCTACATTGCCCTTCTGCAGAGTTCCTGACAATCAAAGGAGTGCAGGGATATCTGTCATAAGAAAAGTGCGTTCTGTGTATTAGACACAAGGAAGAACACAATATTTCAGGTGCCTTTTCCTTTACAAAACCATCCTGTTTTGGGGGGTAATATCATTCTAAAAAAATCAATACAGGTTTCTCTTGGTGCTGAAAATCCTGGTTATGACTTTTCTAATGGAATTTTATGCTGTAAGGTAACGCGTGGAAAAACGCTGGCTTGGAACACGATGACAGTAGTCTTGTATCTGAAAGCACACTGGTTGAGAAACTCTTGTACTTTACACAATCGAAGAATTATAATATATTCTTTTAGAATAGAAGAACTCTGATATTTAGTACGAAGGAGGAAAAGGATATTTGTGTTTGTGTTTGTACTACGACGGGTAAAAACAAGAAATCCCATCTTGTAATGAAATGAGGTAGACATAGTACATTCCTTCTTGAATGAAAGGAGGATATTTCCGTGTGTGTAAGCCACTGGACTCTCTGGGAAACCAGTTTCCTTCTCTGACAGCCAGGCTGTTTTCCGGGAAACGCATTTCCTTGTCTCACAGCCAGGCTGGTTTCCGGGAAACGCATTTCCTTGTCTCACAGCCAGGCTGTTTTCCGGGAAACGCATTTCCTTGTCTCACAGCCAGGCTGGTTTCCGGGAAACGCATTTCCTTGTCTCACAGCCAGGCTGGTTTCCGGGAAACGCATTTCCTTGTCTCACAGCCAGCCTTTCTCTGGGAAACTCATGGAGTCATGTTCACCACAACAGCAGTGTGACTGATACTACCACCTCTCCATCTCCCTGCCCTGTCATCATTATTTTACTGTGTCTCAGGTTGTGAGTACTCGCAGTCAATATCAAAAGAGTCCATCCAAAAATCATTTTTTGTGACTCATCTTCCATCCATGCTTACTTGACGACCTTTTTCTTTTGAAAATCTTGCCAGTAGCTCAGACGGGTATGGGTACCTCTTATTTTATACTGGCGTACCACACTTGTATATCAAAAGAGTATATGTGTAGCATGAAAGAACGCGAATGTAACGAGTACCTAAGCATGTACCACACATTTGGGAGAAATATCAACCTTAAAATAATAATCTTGCCTTTAGAGAAGAGTTATGAATACAAATATTAATGATGGCATTGATTTTGTGAGATGGGTTTATACCCCAGATATACCTCCATCAAATACTGTTGTCAGCAGTCTTGTAGCTGCCATTTAGTTTCATTTCAGTGCATGTCATGGTAGTTTGGTACTTTTCATCATTTTTTTTCTGAAAGGAGAAAAGAACTCCACATATAGATTATGCTTGATGCAGCTCAGAACAAAAGTATTGAGAGACGCGAGTTTTGCTACAGCTGTAGAACCTTTAGCATCATAGACAGAAGGTTTTATATGAAGTGTTGTTCTGTTTATTGGATGAAGAAGATGATGAAACATGCGCAGTCGTCGCATACACATTCAAGCTGGTATATGCTTTATCTGTATCGGTATACCGGCTAGAAAGTGACTTAACTTTTCCGGGTATAGTCCTTTTCCTGGGACTAAGGCTGAAAAGGTGTGTGTTGCTCTGCACCTAATGTACTCATTACTGATGTATCTACAACCATTTTCCTATACATCAGATGAAGAGATACAAGACGGTACAACTGAAGTTTGATATATGCATGTATACAGGAGTATTCAAAGCTAACAGCACGACCGTTTGTTTTGAGCAGATTGGCGGCACATACCCATTGTCTTCTTTATTTCGGGTCTGCAGGGCAATGCTCCACGTCTCCAGGGCAATGGTGTGACTACAAGCTGGTGGTGTTGTGCATGACGTGTGTGTACCACATTTAATGTGCTCACGACTGAAGTTATAACGTTGCTTGATATTGTTGATGGTACGAATGTTATCATTGTTCATACAGTGTATGCCGTTGCTTGGTATTGCTTGATATTGTTGATGGTACGAAGGTTGTCATTGTTCATACAGTGAAGACGCAAAACTGAAGAAAATTTGAACACATCAACAGAGGAGCTCTTTTCTGTGTCTTCGAGAAATGGGCATATGAATACAAACCAATATAGCTCATGCTTTAAATTGTTATAAAATTTTGCATTGTGCATATCAATATTCATACCTAAAGATAAGTTAAGTATTCGCTAAAACAAAAATCGCGTGTTCGCATTTTTCTGCTGATTATCATGTTTGCTGTTGTTGTGCGTTCCCCAGCTTAACACCCTGGTGGTCACCCAGAATACGCACTCTGTCTCACTCACCACACCTGAGAATCGCTGTGAGACCGTCACTACACCGTGGTGGAGAAGCGCACCCTGTTTTCAACCCCTCGCCATGGCAGCAACCCTACCCAGGGATACAGCCTGTGTCTATACTATTATGCACAGAGGGGGACAGCAAAATCCTGTCCAGGGTGATAGTGCAGGACTCGTGGTCTTAACGCTACCAGAGGCTGCAGGTTCGAACCCCTACTGATTTTATTCTGAGGGAGTTTTTCTTTGGAGGAAGAATCGGTTGGTTTAGGCTCCATTTCTCTAAAAGGTTCTTCTGATGAGACAAAGATGGAGGTCCCGTGTGTGTCATTTGCACCATATCTTGCACACTCACACACACACTTGTCTGTGGCCAATGGTATGGGTAAAACAAACACACCTAACGTGGAATCTTCCTTCTACAAAGAAACTTGGGGCCCGTCAGTATAAGTAGCATTCCCACCTCTGTGCTACAATCTCCCTCTTTTCTATCCCTTTCTCCGTTTCTGCTTTGATTCTTTTCTTCCTGTCACCTCCTTCTCGTCTCTATTTTCTTTCTTGATTCATTTTCCTGCCTTGCTATAAAGAAAGACTTGGAAGAGAGCAATTCTCTGCTCCGCTGAGGCCAGAAGCTCTGGGCCTGACTGGTCAGCTGCTACCGGTAGCGTAAGGCATTCTTCCTCATTTGACAGACAGCAAAAGCTACTGTCTGAGCGTGCACGAAGAAACATCGCCCAGGACACATACACTGCTTGAAGCTTCACTTGCACGGTGTTGGAATACATTTGTTTTCAACATCCTCAGTTAGAGCCCCGAGGTTCACCAATGGTAGAATCTTTTAGTATATGAACGTTTTGCCGACCATTAAGGTAGCTGCAATCCGACTTCGGGAATAAACATTTTAAGAGAGGGTCGGGGGGGGGGAGAAGAGAGTGCATTTAAAGCGATAGATGTATCTGAAGCGACATGGGATCTTTTTCTTCTATATTTTACTTTTTAATTATTTTATTTTAATTTTATACCACGTTATGTTAGGAGGGGAGGGGGAGGATATTTGTGGAGGGGGAGATGTGTTTTAGCGGTTACCTATTCGCCGGGTCGTGTGTGTGGTAAGAATCATTGACTTGTTCTTGTGGAACGTCTGCCTTTCTATTGGGACAGACAAGAGTGACCCCCCTTTTGCCCTAGCTGTCAGAAGTGGCTGCATGCTGTGACCCAAAGCGGCAGAGGGGAATGGCATCCCTGGGCTGGTGTGGTGTCTCTCAGAAACCACCGTGATGCACAGGAAATAGTGGTGGTGACCAGGTCATGTGCTGTATGCTTGTTAATAGGGTGTGACGTTGATGGTGACATGACACCATCATTATATTGTTATCAGTAGCTTAAAGCTGTGAAAGATATATACATGAATATGGAGAGTTGTCTTCAATTATTCGCCATCGCTTCACTGATCATGTCATTGTTAACGTTTTGTTACGTGTTATATGTAAAGTGCAAAACATTGTTTTTGGAGGGTGTATTTTGTTCTTGGCGGGATAATGTATTGTTTAGATCGGCAATTTGTGAAATGCCGTCTTATCCACCTAAGACACTGTTGGACGTTATAAATGAATGCTATAGTATACACGTATGTCATAATGTAAATACAAATGTGAATATGCATTCTTCTTTCTGCTTAGCCTTTGTAAAAAGTCAACATACATTCTGACCCTGCTAGAGCTTTGTACAAATCTGAGTTTTCTTTTTGTGAGTTAGTATGTCTTGCTGCTTGTTATCATTCAAAATGAATTCACCCGTAGCTCTAGCACAAGGAAAGGACAGACAGTTTGTCAACCTTGAGAAATCTCAAGTTGTGTACATATTGATGTGCTTTGTCGTTACAGGGAGAGAAGCATTACTGAACGCAGTCACGATGTCGTTGCCAAAACATGTCAACCTTGTCAAAAGAGCAGGATGTAGCATGGAGTGAGGATGGGTGTAGGCTCCCACTGGCAGCTCTGTATGTATGTCACATGTACCTAAACCACAGACAGGGGAATGCTGCCTGTGTCACTGTTGGTGATTGTGTAGATTTGTGAACATGATGACACTTGTGCATGCCTGTTTAATTTATTACTGTGTTCCAAAATGTATATTGCTTGTTTTTAGCTCTCTCTCTCTCTCTCTCTCTCTCTCTCTCTCTCTCTCTCTCTTCTCTCTCCCTCTCTCTCTCCTCTCTCTCTCCTCTCTCTCTCTCTCTCTCTCTCTCTCTCTCTCTCTCTCTCTCTCTCTCTCTCTCTGGCAGTTCGTTTTTCTTTCTTTCTTTGTAAAAAGCTTTCTTATTTGAGATGCTCAGGTGTTCCCACTGTTCCCACCCCAAAAAGCAATTGCGTTGCTTATTCAATGTACTATCTGGCAATTAAAAAAAGACTTGGACTTGACTTTGACCCCTCTGATCTCATCAGTCCTATCCACAGCAGACAAAGACGGGTCTTTCTGTTACATCTCTAGAATGAGAAGTGAGCAGAGACCTGTATGCTGTTTTTTATATGAAGCCACCTCCAGGATGCAGTCAGGTGAAGGCTCTGCAGATAGCGCTTGCTGGCTTGCTTTGATGCTGTAGTGTTGGGCCTCTCTTGATTCAGGAAACGCAGGAGAAAAGGATTCACTGTCACCTTCACCTACCCCGTAGTCCTATAGATCGTGGGGGCACCATTGAATATTTAGAAACCTGCTTTCTCCACTTCCCAGTCCTCTGCTTTCTACAGCAAATTGTTCCACTCAAGGCCAGTTCACTCTCTGATGTTGTCTTCCCATCTTCTAAATGCTATGTATATCCCAAACTTCTGTTGTCTAACGTAGCACACCCTTACCCCCTATAGAAGACAGCAATAACTTCATGAAGGAGATCCACAAGTGGGAATGTGGACCTGACCTCGTCCTTCCATTCACTTCCTGCATGTCATGGACCTTTGACCTCTGGAGGCTTTGGCAGGAGCTCTTCACGAGCCTGGAAGCAAAGTCAAGTCAAGTCAAGTCAAGTCAAGTCAAGTCAGGTCAAGTCAAACACACATTAATTAATCATCCCTGGAGGGCAATGGAAGTCTGGTTTCTGGTGAACCACACACTACTACCTCACAGACCACGCATGATAGTCAGTGGGAAGAAGGAGAATGAAGATGATACTTTTATTACAAGTCCTCTTTGGTTATAAACATGTAACAGGACTAAAATATCATCTGTTTGAATGATGATGAAAGATTCTGGCATGGTCCAGTTGAAAGATAGAGACACTGGCAGTCTGTGGCCAGTGACGACGCTCTCCAAACCGATTTGTAGCCTGAATGTTACCAGACCGTTTGGTGCCAGGGCTTAGCGGTGATACTCAGGCTGGGGTATATTTTAGTTGGAAGCTTCCCTTCCGCCCCCCCACCCCACCCCCTTCGCGCTAGAGAAAGCCCACACAATCTATCAACTCGCAAACCCTGATTCTGATGGGGTTTAAACTCAGACTTACGGAATAGAAAATCAAAGACTGACCTCTAATCCAATGTGGATGAGATTCGGTTTTCTGTGTTTGTTTTTCTTCCTTTCTGTTTCCTTTATATACCAGCAGCGATTTTGTTTTTGCTTCAATATTTTAAAGTAAATATGTACATAGACTTCCAGCCTGACATGTTATATTATGAAGTAGAACACCAACTAGATCTCCCCCTCCCTCCCTAAATTACAGTGTTCTGATATGTACATTTGTCAATAGCAGAAGTTACATTTGGTCTTAAAAATTAATTTATCATTTTAAAAACCTTACACTAGTAGTTAAATTATAAATTTACCCGATGTACAGAGTGGTTTTATGCCCCAGAAATTGAAATGCAGAAACAAAGGATTTGTTTCTATTTCTAATAATTGTGTGTTTGCATATTTTACTTTTAGATAAAGGAAAACTTTTTAAAATAAGCTGTGAATTTTTTTTTTCCAGAATCAAATCTGGTAAGGCTCTGGTGGACAGGATAGCTCAGTGGTCAAAGCACTCGCTTTTCCCCAGCCACGGTTAAGCAGCATCGAGCGTGGTTACGAAGTGAATGGGTGACCGTTTGCGCGCCTTGGCTTCAGTACAATTCCCCAGTTCACCCAGCTGTCAATGGGTGGGTACCTGCCTTCTTTAGGGTCACGGAAGGTAAAGCAGCGAGGGAGAGGAGATGGGTGCCGCCTTTAATATGCTGCCCCCTAGAGAAGCTGAGGTCTCTGATGCCTAGCTCCCCTACGTCCACATAGGTGATAGGACATGTCTACCTTTGTACCTGTTATCTATCTATCATTATGTAAGCTCCAACAGATCAATCAGTGGTCGGGAGTTACTTCCCCTCACACAGACCGAAAGAGCCCTGGTTTGATTCCCTGCTGGTCGGTCACCTGTTGGTTCACCTGTTGGTCACCTGTTGGTCACCTTCACCTTGGCCACTGCACCAAGAATGGCGGTGTGGGTGCTCGTCCTCCACATGAGACGATAAACTGATGCCCCATGTCAACATACACTTGTGAACGTTAAGGAATACACGGCAACGATAGGGATGCCGCTCTTGTAAGGAAACAGGCATACGTGCAGATCAATGAAGAACAGACAGACAGATAAAAAAAACCCTGACAGATTAATGAAGAACAGACAGACAGATAAAAAAAAACCTGACAGATCAATGAAGAACAGACAGACAGATAAAGAACTGACAGATCAATGAAGAACAGACAGACAGATAAAACACCCTGACAGATTAATGAAGAACAGACAGACAGATAAAAAAAAACCCTGACAGATCAATGAAGAACAGACAGACAGATAAAAAAAACCTGACAGATCAATGAAGAACAGACAGACAGATAAAAAACCCTGACAGATCAATGAAGAACTGACAGATCAATAAGGAACTGACAGGTGGCTGTGCACTAGTGTCAAAGCGCTCTTCTTTTGGAAGGTACATTATACAATACAATACAATACAATACAATACTAGCAATACAATGCAATACAATACAATACACATATACAATACAATACAATACAATACAATACAATACAATACAATACAATACAATACAATACAATACAATACAATACAATACATCGAACGCCAACAGAGAACGATACAATAAAAAAAAAAACAATACAGTACAGTGTACTGCAACTCGAGACAAAATAAATATTTAATGTGACCTAATCCAGTACGATCTGAAACCATGCACAACAACATTATGCAATGCGCTACAATCTATATACCACTACACTACACTACACAGTTCAATACTACACAACAGAGCGCGATATAGTACAATACAAACAGCACCTACAAAACACTTCACTGATCAACTAGCTAAAAAGGGGCGCAAGAACTGTTGATTATGCAGTTGTTTCCCTTAGACTGTTTCCAATCATGACATTTTGTTTCGATCTCATTTTTCCACATCAGTGATGGCCGAGCATTGTTGGTGGGTATGTTCCAGAAGCATGTGAAAAGTAGCGGAGGTGGGGTGGCCTGGTGTTAGCGACTTGAGCTGGGGATCTGATGGCCTGGGTTCGAGCCACCACTGAGGCACCCTAACAAGAGGGTTTTTTATTCCTGGAGTTAACATTAGTACTGTCTCCATTTCCCTGAAAATCCTTTACCCGAGACTATAAACTGAACCCGTGTGCAAACGCACGCAGAAGATCTCTCACACTCGTTACAATCCCGTTCTGCATTTCAGAGGAGTAGGCCATTGCGTGATATTAGGAGCAAATTATAAAATAAAAATAGTTTCATGAACAGTGCAACGGTCGTGTTCTTTCGCAACACAGTGTTGAAATCAGGTTTAGAGCAAAGTATAGTATGTTTACATTGTAACATAACTAGTCTCTATCAAGTTATCAGATGCAATGCATACTCACAAACAAACACCGACCCCCTAAAAAAAAAAAAAAAAAAAAAAAAAAAAAAAGAACCCAACAAAAAGAACCCATATCCTTTTTTTAAACGTTTCTTGGGGGGCGGGAAAGCTCAGTGGCCAGAGCGCTCGCTTTCCCCAAGTCTAGTTAAACAGTATCGAGTTTGGTTACCAGTCGGATGGGTGACCGTTTGTGCGCCTTGGCTTCAGGACAGTCCTCCCAGTTCACCCAGCTGTAAGTGGTTACCTGCTCTCTTAAGGGTCACGGAAGGTAAAGCAGTGAGGGAGAGGAGATGGGTGTAGCCCTCAATATGCTGGCCCTTAGAGAAGCTGAGGTCTCTGATGCCTCGCTCCGCTACGGCCGTTTAGGTTATGGGACACTTTTATCTACCTTTACGTTTCTAGATATTTGAATTTCTGGGGCCTAAAACACATGGCTACTACTTTCCTGAAGCAGGAACCAGAACACGTTAATGAGTCCAATGTGTGACTTTAGTGTGATAGTGATTTTTATCATATTGATTTGCCTGATTGAGTATGGTTGTTACACTTTAACGATGGACATTTTTGTGTATCATAATGGACATCGAAGAGGATGTTTTTGATAAATAAACTACGAAAAAAATCTTCATAGTATTGAATTTGTGTATGTGTGTATTTGTGTGTGTGGCTAGCTGTGTAAAGCTGGAGATTTATTCTTTTATATCGAGGATAATGGGATAAGCACTCTTGTGCTTTTTTACATCAAGTCCCCGTGTGTATGCAGTTTTGTGTGTGTGTGCGTGCGTGCGTGAGTGTGTCTGTGTCTGTGTGCGCGCGCGAAATGGGTACACACACATAATTATATATAGAGAGAGTTAAATATAATTATACATTTGAATATTGTATATATATATATATATATATATATATATATATATATATATATATATATATATATATATATATATACATGCATATACATGTGCAATCAGACGAACAAAACACACTCACACACAACACACACACACCACACACACACACAACACACACACACACACACACACACACACACACACACACACACACACACACACAGAAAGGCTTTTTGTGCAGTACATATTTATTTCTTAATGAAAATCATTCGAACGCAGTTATGGCTCTTACATTCTTTGGTTCATATGACTTGATTTATTTCCACTTGATGTGATTTTTAATCTTTACAACATTCAGTTTACACAAGGGAATGCCAGGAATGTGTGTCAAAAGCATCCACACCTGGAAATTCTGTGACAGGAATTCTCTCTTTTCTATCATTCTCTTTATTTCTGTCTAGTTCCTTTTCTTTCTCTCACCCCCGTCCTGTCTATTTTCTGACTTCTTGTTCCCCGTTCCCCTGCCTTTCTCCAGGAAGACTGTACACACAACACTTTGCTCCCATGCCCAAGCTGGATGCGCTGGGCCTGACATGGAAGGCGCTTAACGGCAGTGCAATGCATAGTTTGCTCATATGGCAGACAACAAAGTTTCTCTCTGAACCTTTGACAACAAAGAAGAGGAAAACATTGAATGTGCTACAACATTTGCCACATTAATACTGATGATCAAAGTTGCTGATTGTTTTACGCTACTGAAACACACACTCTCTCTCTGTGTCTCTCTGTGTCTTTGTGTCTCTGTGTCTCTGTCTCTGTCTCTCTGTGTCTTTGTGTCTCTGTGTCTGTGTCTGTGTCTGTGTCTCTCTCTCTCTCTCTCTCTCTCTCTCTCTCTCTCTCTCTCTCTCTCTCTCTCTCTCTCTCTCTCTCTCTCTCTCTCTCTCTCTCTCACGGGGACTGGATGAAAAAAAGCATGAGTGCTTAGTCCATTATCCTCGATATAAAAGAATGAATCAAATCAAATCTCTCTCTCTCTCTCTCTCTCTCTCTCTCCTCTCTCTCTCTCTCTCTCTCTCTCTCTCTCTCTCTCTCTCTCTCTCTCTCACACACACACACACACACACACACCCACACCCACATTCTCACTCTCTTAATATCGTTAAAAATTAATTAGTCATATAATGTGTTGCATGTGTAAAATAAACAGAAAAGATGAAGCAGTTGTTTTCTGTTTCCCAGTGCTAGAAGGTTTAACACACAATACATTCCGTCTATTTTTTTTTGTAAGTGACCGGCCCTATAATGGTTTGTCTTACTTTGTCCTCTACCAATGAAAACACTACGCAATTTTACTGTGCACCTGTAAAAGTCACTCAAAAGAGGAGAAACGATGATGTCATAATTTAACTTTAGACTTAAAGAAATGCCATGTTTGTGTTATATGTGCACAATTTCAGTGTAAAATGTACAAACCAATATTAATGATATAATAATATACTCTTCAAAATGGACCATGGCCTTTTCTTGAATGAGTTGTTGTCATTGTCATGATCGATCTTTACACAGGAAAACATGTTCTAACATTTTTAGGCTATTATAAAGTCTCAATTTGACGGGGAACGGGACAGCTCAGTGGTCAGAGCACTCGCTTTCCCCCAGCCAGGTTAAGCAGCGTCGAGCCTGGTTACCAGTTGGATGGGTGACCGTTTTCACGCCTTGGCTTTAGTACAGTTCCCCCAATCTAACCCAGCTACAGTTGGGTACCTGGGTACCTGCCCTCTTTAGGGTCAGGAAAGGTAAAGCAGCGAGGTAGAGGAGATGGGCGCCGCCCACAACACGCTGGCCTTTAGAGAAGCTGAGGTCTCTGACGACTCACTCCCCTACGACTACACAGGTTATGGGACACCTTTACCTTTTTACCTTTAGCAGAGATTCTTCTGTGAGGAACAGCTACTGGGATACGGTTTGTGACCGCTAGCTGGGGGTCAACACGAGAAAAAGGACTACACTGGTTTTTCGAAAAAGTGGGAATTAGTTTCAAGGGGAAGGCAGATTAGGGTCACACAAAAACTAAGGGGTTACACACACGTATCTAGCCCCCCCCCCTCTCCCTCAACTATCTTTTCCTTAATAACAAAAAAACAACATCATTATTAGCAGTGCAGAAGCTCTGTTTACACTGAAACAATCTCTCCCTGAGGGCGGTGCCCAGAGCGTGAGATCAGACAAACTGCAGGACGTAGGGCAGACCCTCCATTTCTTCCTTCACCAGCTGGTCCACTCTCTCGCTCATGGCCACGGTCAGGTGATTCTTCCAGTCCCCCACCTGACCTGCAAACAACACACAGGGCGCCATGGTCACTGTGGAGGTATGGGCATAAAGCAAGGATGTCAGGATTAGTGCACAGGGCGCCATGGTCACTGTGGAGGTGTGGGCATAAAGCCAGGATGTCAGGATCAGTGCACAGGGCGCCATGGTCACTGTGGGGCATAAAGCAAGGATGTCAGGATTAGTGCACAGGGCGCCATGGTCACTGTGGAGGTGTGGGCATAAAGCCAGGATGTCAGGATCAGTGCACAGGGCGCCATGGTCACTGTGGGGCATAAAGCAAGGATGTCAGGATTAGTGCACAGGGCGCCATGGTCACTGTGGGGATGGGCATAAAGCAAGGATGTCAGGATCAGTGCACAGGCGCCATGGTCACTGTGGAGGTATGGGCATAAAGCAAGGATGTCAGGATCAGTGCACAAGGCGCCATGGTCACTGTGGAGGTGTGGGCATAAAGCAAGGATGTCAGGATCAGTGCACAAGGCGCCATGGTCACTGTGGGCATAAAGCAAGGATGTCAGGATCAGTGCACAAGGCGCCATGGTCACTGTGGAGGTGTGGGCATAAAGCCAGGATGTCAGGATCAGTGCACAAGGCGCCATGGTCACTGTGGGGCATAAAGCAAGGATGTCAGGATCAGTGCACAAGGCGCCATGGTCACTGTGGGGCATAAAGCAAGGATGTCAGGATCAGTGCACAGGGCGCCTTTTTGTCAATGTAGGGGCATAAAGCAAGGCATTACAGGATCACTGCATACAGTGACATCCACCCACTTGTGCATGTACCAATAAATACATAGAGACACACATACACACAGAGAGGAACATACACACATACGCATGCATACATACACGCACGCGCATACACCCACACACGCACGCACGCATGGATGCACACATCCACACGCACACAAAAACAAACACACCCACACATGCACGCACGCACATTCATACACACATACACACTGGTTTAACTGTTCAGCATTGTTTGGAATTAGTATTTATTCTCAAGTCTACAAATAAATTTCTTACAAAAAGTTGATAGCTTTTGCATCAAAATTAATAATTCTTGGTGTTTTAATTTCGGCGTTGAATTAAAAAAGGAATATAGCACAAAGGGGTGAATTACCTCCCATTCCCTTCTGGGAATGACAAAGAGCAAAATGTTTTATCAATGATATTTCTGTATCATCTAAGGCCAAACACGTCTTTAAAGAAAATGACCCTAAACTACTTGAAAGTTTTCACAGACAGCGCATATCAAATCAAAGTCCATAATTAAATGTTTTATGTGTGAAGATTCACCATTTTGTGACAGCAAGGAAAAATCATGTGTTTGTATATATATATATATATATATATATATATATATATATAGTTCAGAACATATAGTGGAGAAAAACAAGTGCAGGTAACCAGTTACTACTTCGTTCTCATCAAAGAACTGATGTTATTCAAAGATTCAAAACATAAAAAAACAAATACAATAAAAGCCAGCATTTGGGGAATTATAAAGATAAAAGCCTTAAAAGGCAGCATTTGGGGAATTATTGAGTAAGGACCATATTTTGGGGCTGATCTGACTTGAATGTCAGCTCCTGGTTGAGCACTCTTCAGAGGGCCTGGCAGTAATTGCAACCTCACTCACCCTCTGTGGTAAGAGCAAGACACTTTTTAGAATTCAGAAGTGTCCATTGCAGACCTAGGAATAGGTAAATATTCCTGTGGCTTACCACTGCTGCCAGTAAAAGATGAAAATAGAAAGAGAAAGAAAATGAAAATATGTTTGAAAAAATTGTTGTAAACCCTCCCCCCTGAATATACAAGAAAATATGCACCTAGTGAATCTTTGTGTCTGATGTTCGGGGATCCTTTATAAGAAAGGATGCAAGGGAGATCATAAAGTCCACACCCAGCTGATAGGCTAATCCCAGCTGGATAAAATGATAACCCATATATATATATATATATATATTATATTATATTATTTATTTGTGTGTGTGTGTGTGTGTGTGTGTGTAGGTAGATGGGAGAGGAGAGAGAGAGAGAGAGAGAGAGAGAGAGAGAGAGAGAGAGAGAGAGAGAGAGAGAGAGAGAGAAGAGAGAGAGAGAGAGAGAGAGGAGAGAGAAGAGAGAGAGAGAGAGAGAGGTCAGCCTGGAGACAGACTGTGCGGAAAGGTCTCTCCAAGTTCAAAGAGACACTTGCTCAGCAGCACGAGGCAAAGAGAATGAGAAGAAAGGCTGCAGACCAGGCAGACAGACCAGCGTCAGACTTCATCTGTGCCCTCTGCCATGGGGACTGTCATTCCCGTGTCGGACTGGCCAGCCCAACCGATGCTGTACATGAATTAACACCTAGAGCGCAACTCCATAGTTTACCGAGACAGAGGGATGCCCATTATGATGATGATGACATGAAATATCAATACAAAGGATTTTTCCTCTGAAGTTAAATTCAGTGAGGACTCCACTCCCACCAAAAGTCTTTCGGATGAGACTATAAACCGAGGTCCCGTGTGAGAACGCATGCAGAACATGTTGTGCACACGTTAAACCTATTCTTTACGGAAGGTAGACCATTG
>CM060340.1:44364506-44382006 GCA_030674155.1 Stramonita haemastoma
GGGGAGAGAGAGAGAGGAGAAGAGAGAGAGAGAGAGAGAGAGAGAGAGAGAGAGAGAGAGAGAGAGAGAGAGAGAGAGAGAGAGAGAGAGAGAGAAGAGAGAGAGAGGAGAGAGAGAGAGAGAGAGAGGAGAGAGAGAGAGAGAGAGAGAGAGAGGAGAGGCAAAATTCTTTAATTCGAGGATAATAGATAAGCACACATGTGCTTTTTTACATCCAGTCCCTGCCCCTTTCAGGGATAACATCAAGATAAAAAGACAGCCTCAACTAAAACAAGAACAATTATAATGATCCAATTACCAAGAGCAAACCATACCAAGTATCAAACAACAGGTAAGACATAAGACAGAGATACAATATTAAGGTATTGTTATAAAAAAGGCACTCATTCAGAAACGAAAATAAGAAGTAAGAATCAGTGATGATTTTGATTTGAATAATAAACAAGCAAACAAACAAACAAAGAAACAAAAAATAAAATAAAATAAAAAAAGAAAAAAACAAAAAAACAAAAAAAAGGTGCAATGATTATAGATCAAACATGAGAATATGATGAGGTTAGATGACTGAAAACATCAATCTACCACCATCTATCATCAAAATATGTCCCATAAAACATAAGATTTTGATAAAGGGTGAGAAAGAACAACAACAACAGGTAAGAAATAGGACAGAGATACAATATTAAGGTAATGTTATAAAAAGGCACTCATTCAGAAACGAAAATATGAAGTAAGAATCAATGAAGAATTTGATTTGAGTACAAAAAAACAAACAAAAACCAATCAAAGCAACAACAACAACAAAAAAAAGGTGCAATAATTAAAGAGCAAACATGAGAATATGATGAGGTTAAATGACTGAAAACATCAATCCCACCATCTATTATCAAAATAAGTCCCATAAAGCACAAGTTTTTGAACAGGGGAGAGAGAGAGAGAGAGAGAGAGAGAGAGAGAGAGAGAGAGAGGAGAGAGAGAGAGAGAGAGAGAGAGAGAGAGAGAGAGAGAGAGAGAGAGAGAGAGAGAGAGAGAGTATGTCTGTCTATCAGGCTCTATAAATCCCTTTAGATCAGATAACAGATCGTACTTGATAAAAGAAAAAAAAAATAACTTATAAACTTTCCAAAGAGAGAGAGGCAGGCAGGCAGGCAGACAGACAGACAGACAGAGACAGAGACAGAGACAGATAGACAGATAGACAGACAGAGACAGAGAGGGAGACAGAGAAGCAACAGATGACAAGTTGGAGAATGAACGACAGAGAGAGAAACACAGAAACAGAGACAGGAGACAGAAAAAAGCACTCTAGATAAACAGAGAGAGCAAGAAAAAGACAGACACACAGATATGAAAACTGACAAACAGAAAAGAGGGATAGGTGAGAAGAGAGAGAAAAGCAGAAACCATACACGACTAACCTGTGTATTCGCCAGAAACAAAATGTGGCCTGTGTTGCCACTACACTCTGAGCTAGCCAGCACATACACGTTACACTCCCCTATCAAATTACCTGTTTCTCTCAACAACTTAGCCAGTAATTTACCTCAAGTTGTGACACTAACCAAGATACACAGAAAAAGAGAAAAAGAGAGAGGGGGCGTTGAAGACAGGGAGAGAAAGACATTGGGGGAAGAGAGAGAGAGAGAGAGAGAGAGAGAGAGAGAGAGAGAGAGAGAGAGAGAGAGAGAGAGAGAGAGAGAGGAGAGAGAGAGAGAGAGAGAGAGAGAGAGAGAGAGAGAGAGAGAGAGAGAGAGAGGGGAAGACACTGACACTGACACTGACACTGACACAGTTTTATTGTCCATACAGCATTACAGCCCTGTAGACAAGGGGGAATAACAAGTTCAGATGAATTCGTGTAACATAATAACATTTTTCAAATTTTCCTCTCACTTCGCACTTACATATACTACTGCACATTCTAATTGCCACGCAGGTGACACACACACACACACACACACACACACACACACACACACACACACACACACACACACACACACACACACACACACACACACACACACACACACTCTCTCTCTCTCTCTCTCTCTCTCTCTCTCTCTCTCTCTCTCTCTCTCTCTCTTTCTCTCCCCCTCCCTCCCCCCCCACACACACACTAACAGAATCAATAAAGGACCATCTAAGGACTAGTTACTCTGTTCCGTTATCTTTTTCCTAATATTCATTGCTTCTCCAATGAATTTAGCTAGACTTTCTATTTTCTCTTCACTGCTGACAGATAGAATATTTGCAACAGAATTCATATCAGCAATGCCTTTAAACACACTTAGCGCCTCACAGTTTCTGCGTTTATCAGAATAGGCCATACAATCGAAAAGAAAGTGAAATTCGTCTTCTGTGGCATTTCGGCATGAAGGGCATATATTATCGTTAGAGTTATCTTCACTTATAAACCAATACTTACAATTTTTAAGGCCACTGACTCTTAGCCGAAATCTACTGAGACTGATCTTGTACCATTTGTTGGTTATAAAAGACAGATATCTTTCTGTTTGAAAGACACTTTTGAAGGAACTATACCACATATATTTGTCAGTATTTTCTAAATCCGAATGCCAGTTCTGTTTGTAGCATGAAATAAGTCTATCTTTAAATGCATTAATGAAACTATATTCACATCCTACGTCTCTACTCAGCCACACAATACCAAATCCATTCACACATAAAGTTTTCTGTACATTTGACACCCAATTGAGTCGACCAGATTCATGTTGTAAGATTAGCATTTCATAAGCCTGTCTACATATTCTAGAAGCTGGTTGTTTAAGAAGTTTTAACCAGTATTTAATGCTTTTTATATATGTCCTTATGTATAACGGATATCTACCACTTTCCCCGTAAACAAGATGGTTTGATGCATGTAAAGGAACAGATAGAAATCTCTTTATAGCAAATGTGTGAACTTTTTCAATTCGCTTGCCTTCTTCATACAATCCCCAAACCTCAGATGCATACGTTAATATTGGTTCTATCTGAGTATCAAACATCTTCCAAAACAGTTTTAGATCTGTGGTATTCAGTTTTTTCATAGATTTCTGTATTTCCATAACTCCTCTTTTTCCTCTGTTACAAACATCTACCAAGGCACTATTAATGCTCAGCTTTGTTGTGAAACCCATCCCCAAATATTTATATGAATTGGTAACCTTATTCTAATGACAGTAATAGGAAAAGAACAAATGACTGGTTTGATGATGAATGTAAACGAAAGAAAAGAACAGTGAGAGGGTTATTAAGAAAATTTAAACGATCAAAAAGGTTGTGTGATGAAAAGAGGATAGCATATGTAACAGAAAGAAATCAATATAAACTTTTGTTAAAAGGAAGAAAAATGAATTTGATGAATCAAGATTAAAAAAGCTTATAGAATCAATTCATGATGCAAAATTGTTTTGGCAAATTATTTGGTCAGTTAACAGAAAAAGAGTGATTTACAATAACATTAGCATTAATCAGTGGTACGACCATTTCTTTACACTGTTTAATGAAGAAGATGATGTACCACAGCAAGAAGAAAGTGTTGAAATTGAAGAGGGTGACTTATCAGATATTTCCATGGCAACCTGTAATGAGTCAATTTCTAGACAAGAGGTTGTAGCCAGCATTGGTAAACTCAAGTCTGGAAAGAGTGCAGGTCCTGACAAGATTGTCAGCGAAATGTTGAAACATGCTGGTAATGAGGTCATTGATTTTCTTGTTGCCTATTTCAATAAACTCTTTGATTTTGGCCTTTTTCCTGTGGAATGGTCAAAATCTATGATTGTACCCATCTATAAGAAAGGGGATATAGACCAACCAGGTAATTATCGTGGAATAGCTTTAACTAGTGTGGTTAGCAGGATATACACAGATATTTTAACCAAAAGGCTTTCTAGATGGGCTATGGAAGAAGATAAAATAATTGAACAGCAAGCAGGCTTTAGAGCAGGCTATTCTACAGTTGACCATATTTTTACGCTTTTTGCCATTGTTCAAAAATTCTTGCAACGACACACTAAACTTTATGTTGCCTTTGTAGATTTTAGAAAGGCGTTTGACTCGGTCAATAGAAACAATTTGTGGGAAGTATTGAGGAAATGTGGTGTATGTGGAGAGAGAGAGAGAGAGAGAGAGAGAGAGAGAGAGAGAGAGAGAGAGAGAGAGAGAGAGAGAGAGAGAGAGAGAGAGAGAGAGAGGAGAGAGAGAGAGAGAGAGAGAGAGAGAGAGAGAGAGAGAGAGAGAGAGAGAGAGAAAGAGAGAGAGAGAGAGAGAGGTAAGGCTAGGCAAGGCAAGGCAAGGCAAGGCAAGACAAGGCAAAGCAAGGCAAAGCAAGGCAAATTCTTTTATTCGAGGATAATAGATAAGTACTCGCGTGCTTTTTTACATCCATTCCCCTCCCTGTTCAGGGATAAGCTCTTGTCTTTAGAGCGCAAAGCCTGGGTAAGTAAGTGTGGAGGGCAAACTAAACTAAATATACAATCTATATAAACAGTCAGAAATCTCAGTGTGTGAAAACAGAGAAATTAGACACTGGAAACTCCGATATTCTAATGACAGTAATTGGGTAGGCTACAGGCTTCTCTACACCAGGCCCTCAGAAAAACTCCCAACTTAACAACCCAACAAAAAGAGGAAGAAATAAACAATCCAAACGTTATTCAATCAGTAAGTTAATAAACACACACACACACACACACACACACACACACACACACACACACACACACACACACACATATATATATATATATATATATATATATATATATATATATACATATACATATATATATACTGAGAGACAGACAGACAGTGAGACAGGGAGACAGAGAGATAGACAGAGACAGGGATAAAGAGGCAGTAGGTACAGAAAAAAGACAGAAACAGACAGACACAGAGACAGGAGACAGAAAGAAAATCAGAGAGAGAGAAGCAGACAGACAGACAAACAGACAGGAGAGAACTAGACAGACAGAGAAGAGAAGAAGGGTCAAAACAAACAGAAGAGAGTCAGACAGCACTGACCTCTGACTGAACTGGCCACAAACCAACGCCTCCTAGCCTAGTTAGTTTCCCTGTGCACTCTCAACTCGCGAGCACATGCACTTTCACACAGGATGAACAATTCCCCTTTTCTTCACTAACATGAGAGCAACAACCAGTCAGTAAGCGTCAGTTCTGACAACAACACACCTTGTTAGTTAGAACCACACAAACCTTCAGCTGATCAGTAAACAAACATGAATCATTACTTTCAAAACAGGAAGAAACTGATACTAGACGTAACCCCGAAGTTGAGGAAAAGTACACAGCATGTCTCCGCACAGCTCCAAAAAGGTCACACGCGGTGTGTGTGTGTGAGAACCCTTGCTCCGGTAAGTCTGCTTAAAGTGAGAAAGAAAAAAAAGAAAAAGAAAAAGAAAAAACCCAGAGTCGTCAGGTTGCTCCGACCCCGACCCCCAGAGAGGCGTTCAGCTTGACAGCAACGTTCAGAGCCTTTGTTGCGGAACAAGGGAACCGAATTGCTGAAAGTGGTGCTTTTAAAAAAAAAAAGAAAGAAAACTACAAGTATTGAAGTGCCGCTTTGTTCAATGTTCACGAATGGCATTTTAATATGAGTAGAAAACTTGCAAACTTACTGTTTGTGCGAAATAAGTTCAATTTTAGAAGTTAAACACAAACGCGCATACACGCATGCATGCGGGCATCCATTCACGTACGCACACAAACATGCATATATATATATATATATATATATATATATATATATATATATATATATATATATATATATATATATATATATATATGCATGTTTGTGTGTGTGTGTGTGTGTGTGTGTGTGTGTGTGTGTGTGTGTGTGTGTGTGTGTGGCGCTCCACCACGAAATGAGTCGCTTAGCACATAACCCACTTTTCCGCTAGAAATCTGCATGTGTGATTCTTTTTATTTTCTAAAGTGCCTCGCCAAATGGATAACTATACTCTCATTTTTGTTTCATTTTGATTTTCCTTTAAAGGACAGCCCAGAATTTAGTGAAGGTGTGACATGATTGAAGATATTCTTGTAACAGGTTTTAAAGACATAACAGTAATTTAAAAAGGTGCCCCGCCCCGAAACAAATCTACTTTTTCAACAACTTGGAGACTCTCTCTCTTTCTTACTGCCTACCCTTCTTTTTCATGTATTTCTATAATACATTTATGTCTATATTTTATTGTTACCCTTCCAGTACAACATGAATGTCTGTGCAGTGACTTTTGAAGGGAAGATTTCAACTAATGTCATGTTACCAAAGGTGTTCCCCCTCAGAAATACTCTTTCACTGTTTAGACAACTTGATGTTTGGCAGCCGCCACATGTAAAGACTAACCTTGTCATTGCTGTTGAGCTCATTCTCAGCTCTAAGACTGTGACTGCTCTATTGTAAGTGTGTATATCTATGATTTTTCTAAATAGATACAACATTTTATCTAAACTAACAAATATCTGATGAAAACCTGAACACACAGTTAAGTTGGGTGATTGATATTAGTTATTAGTCAAGGCACCGTGCACAAGGTCTTACGGCACCCAGCCAAACAGTGCAAACGTTTGCCTAACACTGAACTTGGTAAAAGGTCGTACAGAGTAAGTTTGTACTGGTACGCATGTACTGAAAGAAAGGGTACTGGAGGCTACTGTGCACTTACATGGTGCTTGTGTGTGTGAGTGTGTGAGTGTGTGTGTGTGTGCGTGCGTGCGTGCGTGTGTGTGTGCGTGCGTGCGTGCGTGCGTGCATGCGTGCGTGCGTGCGTGTATGTGTGTGTGCATGTGTGTGTGCGTGTGCGTGCATGTGTGTGTGTTTCTTCAGCATATTTCTCCACAAAGGAAAGCCAGTTGTCCTTAGTTGTTCATTTTTTTCTTCGCAGGTGTGTAAACAAACATGAATATTTTCTATCATTCTTCATAGTGTACAGAGAGAGAGAGAGAGAGAGGAGAGAGAGAGAGAGAGAGAGAGAGAGAGAGAGAGAGAGAGAGAGAGACAGACAGACAGACAGACAGACAGACAGACAGACAGACAGACAGAGACAGAGACAGAGAGATACGAAATACGAAATACTAAATACGAAATTTTATTTACAGAGGATAACAGATTATGTACAATGACTTTTTACATCCAGCCCTCTAAAACGGAATGACTCTAAACACCAAAGCACAAGCAATATGTTTGAGAAAAGAAAAATAAATGGAAAGAAAAACAGTAAAGAAAACGACAAGAAGAAAAAAACACACCAAACAACAAACACATCAAGAGAGAGAGGCAAGGCAAGGGAGGCGAGGCAAATTCTTTTAGTCAAAGATAATGAATAAGCACTGGTGTGGGTTTTTACATCAAGTCCCCGCCCTTTTCAGATATAAGATAAAGTCAAAAAAAAAGAACTCCTTAAACTAGGCAACAACAAGAATAATGAAACACCAAGAACAAGAATGAGAGAGAGAGAGAGAGAGAGAGAGAGAGAGAGAGAGAAGAGAGAGAGAGAGAGAGAGAGAGAGAGAGAGAGAGAGAGAGAGAGAGAGAGAGAGAGAGAGAGAGAGAGAGAGACAGACAGACAGACAGACAGACAGACAGACAGACCGACGACCGACCTACCGACAGACCGACCGACCGACAGATAGACAGACAGACCGACTGACAGACAGACAAAGACATAGACTGAGATTCAGAGACAGAGACAGAGACAGACAGACAGCGACAGAGACAGATATTCAGAGACAGAGACAGAGACAGAGATTCAGAGACAGAGAGCGGGACAGAGACAAAAACACAAAGGGAGAGAGCACTGTTGTGAACACTGTACCGAGTACACATGCACCGATACGTCTGGTCTGTACCAAAGAGAAAGGGTACAGGCACATTACTTAATTAACACAGTTCTCTTGAGGGCTGACGTCAAGGCCGGGCCAAATTCGATAGACAAGTGTAGCCAATGTCAGTGTGGCCAATTCACACACACACACACACACACACACACACACACACACACACACACACACACACACACACACACACACACACACACACACAACACACACACACACATACACACATTCGCGTGCGCGTGTGTGTGTGTACGTGTGTGTGTGTGCGTGCGTGTGTATGTGTGTATGCGTGTGTATGTGTGTGTGTGTGTGTGTGTGTGTGTGTGTTGTGTGTGTGTGTGTGTGTGTGTGTGTGTGTGTGTGTGTGTGTGTACGCGAATGTGTGTGTGTATCCGTGTTTTATATATATATATATATATATATATATATATATATATATATATATATATATATATATATATATATAACATATATATATATCTGTGTGTGTGAGAGAGAGAGAGTGTGAGTGTGTGTGTGTGGTGTGTGTGTGTGTGTGTGTGTGTGTGTGTGTGTGTGTGTGTGGTGTGTGTGTGTGTGTGTGTGTTGTGTGTTCTTCAGTTTAACGTCTATTCACATTAAGTGATTTTAGACAAAAAACAAAAACAAAAAACACGTGAACAAGAAAAAATGAACAATAGCTGAAACCAATGCCAGATAACAAAGTTACAAAATAAAACAAACTATAAATACTGAATTATCGGATTTCTTTTTAGCGCTAACACAATGTCCAACAATCGCGATGGTTCAGACAACAATTGGTCCTGTGATAGATTAGGCACAACTGGTAAAAGTGGTTTTAGATATCCACAAAGAAGAATATGACTATTCGTTATCTTATCTCCACAAATACAGTTCACATCCTTTGAGTATTTCGTCTTGAAGGCATTTAGTTTAAATCTGTACATGAGGGATGACACATTTCTGCGATTGTATCAACCACAGACTTCGTCAGAAGTTAACATATTTTGAAAATTTATCATATCACTTGTACTGCTATCATAAAGCCGATAGCCAGAATCGCTGACCTTCTTTCTGAAATGCTTCCAACAAGCATTTTGCAGCAAGCTGTATCCCTCATGCAAAGATAATGCAACATAGTTATCTCACAAGAGTCGTGTCTATATCTCGCCCCATATTTTGCAAGGGTGTCTACTTTTTCATGAAAATAGATTCCACTGTGTGAGGGAACCTAACAAAAAGTAACAATACTACCTCTTAAAATAACAAAATGCACCAGATGCTTGATTTCAATGAGAAGGTCTTTTCTCACTTTAAGATTAGAATTCTTTTAAGCATGTAAAACCGATTTAGAATCAACACACGCAAGTATGTTGAAAATATCTTTAGGAAAGTCAAATACATAGCACAGCGCAAATATTATAGCCCTTATCTCAGCTGTAAATATAGATTTATTTTTTCCCAGGTTGAAAGATCGTTCTACTTTCAATGATGGAATAATAAAAGCCGCACCTTCCTCATTAGTATTAAGAATGGAACCATCGGTATATATTTTGAGATGATCAGAATAAGTAGTTTGAATATGCTCTTTTACAAATGCTGTAAGTATATTAATATTGTCAGCTTTTCTTACGTTGGAATAATCAATATCAAAGTGAGCTTTAAGCAGTTCCTAAGGTGGACAAAATCGACCTGGAAAAACTCAAAGACCCAACAGTGGTTGAGATCTTCCAAGCCAACATTGGAGGAAAGTTCGCCGCACTCACAGCCATCGACAATGATTTGGACACACTGGCCAACAACATCAAAGAAGTGCTAACGACAGCAGCAGAAGAAACATTAGGAAGAAGCAGAACAAAGAAACAACCCTGGGTGACAAATGAGGTTCTTGACCTCTGTGACAAAAGAAGAGAACTTAAGAAACAAAAGTTCACAAGTCAACAAGCTTACAAGAAGTACATGGATAGCCACAGAGAAGTGAGGAAAAAGATGAGAGAAGCCAAAGAAGCGTGGATAGAAGAACAATGCAACAACATCAGAGCTGGAATGACCAAGGGAAACAGCAAAACAGCTTACGACACTTTGAAAGCACTAACGAAAACCACACAGCCTAAAGCCTCTGTTATTGAAGACAAAGAAGGAAATCTTTTAACGGAAAACAATGCCATCCTCCAACGCTGGACATAATACTGTGAGGGATTGTATAACTACCCACTATGCCCAGATACCAACATAGTTTCTGACAAACCCCCTGAACACCAAGATAAAGACCACCAATACTAAGGTGTGAAGTAGATGCAGCTATTAAACAATTGAAGAAGGGGAAGTCCCCTGGAATCGATAACATCCCAGCTGAACTCATAAAAAATGGAGGGAATGAAACAGCAAGGCGATTCACAGAACTTTGTCAGAAGATCCACGACACCAAAGAATGGCCAAAAGAATGGACACAGTCTCTTGTAATACCCCTGCCAAAGAAAGGAAACCTCAAGCAATGCCAGAACTACAGAACATCAGTCTCATAAGTCATCCTAGCAAGATCATGCTGCAGGTAGTCCTCAACAGACTGAAAAACCAAGCGGAAAATCTCCTGGCAGAAGAGCAAGCGGGCTTTAGACCAAAACGCAGCACAATGGAACACATTTTCAATCTGAGAATTCTGATAGAGAAGCATCTCCAACACCAAAAAGACTTGTACCACAATTTCATAGATTTCAAAAAGGCCTTTGACAGGGTATGGCATGACCGCCTCTGGCAAGTACTCAGGCACTTCAACATTGACAGCTGCCTAATTGAAGTCATCAAGGCTCTGTCCGAGAACGCAAGAAGTGCAGTTTTCATGAACAATCACGTGGGCGAGTTCTTCAAGACCACGGTTGGGGTTCGCCAAGGCTGCCTTCTCTCACCTGTGCTGTTTAACCTCTTCCTCGAAAACATCATGACAGAGACACTGCAAAACCACCACACTTCTATCTCCATTGGTGGAAGACCCCTTTGCAACCTCAGATTTGCAGATGACATTGACCTCATGGGCAGCAGCAAACAAGAACTGCAAATCCTCACAGACATTTTAACAGATCGAGCGAGCGCATACGGCATGGAGGTCAGTACAGAGAAATCAAAGATCATGGTCAACAGCGCGAGTAATGACATCACGGAAATAAAGATGAATGGAGAAATACTAGAAGAGGTGAGCCAATTCAAATACTTAGGCTCCATCCTAACAAAAGATGGCACATCAAACAATGAAGTGAAAGCTCGCATTGCAACAGCAACATCTGCTCTAGTCAGACTCGAGAGGATCATCAGAAGCAACAACATCAGCTTCTGCACCAAATACCACCTTTACAAATCCCTCGTGATATCTATCCTCCTATATGGCTGTGAATCATGGACTCTGACAGCAGAGTTAGAGAGGAGAATCCAAGCATTCGAGAACAAGTGCCACAGAAGACTCCTCAAAATATCATACAAAGAACACAAGACCAATAACTATGTGAAAGAAGAAATCAAAAAGCGTGTGGGCCCCAAGGCCTTTGCTCTCCACCATAAAGAGGAGAAAGCTGATGTGGTTTGGTCACACCACAAGACACAACACTCTAGCAAAAACCATCCTGCAAGGAACAGTCGAGGCAAGAGAAGAAGAGGCCGCCAAAAGAAATCATGGGTTGACAACATCAAAGACTGGACCGCCCAACCCCTGCAACACCTCCTACTAGCCACACAGGATCGTGAAGCATGGAAAAAGATCTCTGTTGCGTCTTCTCTCATGTCCCCCCTACGTCCTTTGGGACATGGGACTGAGTGAGTGAGTGAGTGAGTGAGTGAGTGAAGGTGGACAGGGAGCTACAATAACTTCTGATTTAGCTACTTTATTGGGATTAAGTTTTAAATCTTTAAAAAGTTGGGAGGTATAGATGCTAATTGTGGTAAGCGATCTGATAGTTCTTGCTCTTTTAGGAAAATGAAAATCAGACTTTAACTGAACTTCATTTTCAACATGACTTTCATTTCTTACGCTTTTTAAGACCTATTTTGCCGTCACAAGTGGCCGCTGTTCATTTAAAGGCAGAACACCTATTTCTTTATATGTGCCTGGAGTTGAGGCATGAGGTGGTACACCCAAAGCAAGCCGGAAGGCTTTACAGTCAAGACTGTACATGTGTGTGTGTGTGTGTGTGTGTGTGTGTGTGTGTGTGTGTGTGTGTGTGTGTGTGTGTGTGTGTGTGTGTGTGTGTGTGCGTGCGCTATGCATCTTTAAATACATATGTGGGTGTGCATTATGTATGTGTGTGTGGAATTTGTGCTTGTATGTATGTATGTATATATGTATACATATATGCATGCATGTAATGTATGTATGTATGTATGTATGTATGTATGTATGTATGTATGTATGTATGTATGTATGTATGTATGTATGTATGTATGTATGTATGTATGTATGTATGTATGTATGTATGTATGTATGTATGTATGTATGTATGTTATGTATGTAGTATGTATGTATGGTGATCCAGCTACATGAAGACCAGCGTGGCCAGGTCAGAAACAGCAACGACCTCTCAGAGCCTTTTCCAATCACAAACGGGGTGAAGCAGGGCTGCGTTCTTGCACCAGCCCTCTTCACTATCTTCTTCAGCATGATACTTCAGCGGGCCACAGAAGATCTTGATGACGAAGACGGAGTTTTCATACGCTACCGCACAGATGGCAGTCTATTCAACCTGCGGCATCTTCAGGCCCACACCAAAACCCTGGAGCAACAAATTCGAGAGCTACTTTTTGCTGATGATGCTGCCCTTGTAGCCCACACAGAAACCGCCCTGCAGCATGTAACATCCTGTTTTGCAGAGGCAGCCCAGCTCTTCGGACTCGTAGTCAGCCTGAAGAAGACAGAGGTTCTCTACCAGCCCGCACCTCAGGTAGCGTACCATCCACCTCACATTACAATTGGTGAGACAGAACTGAAGACAGTCCAGCAGTTCACCTAACTGGGATGCACAATCTCCTCTGACGCAAAGATTGATAAAGATGTAGACAACAGACTGGCAAAGGCAAACAGTGCTTTCGGCAGACTCTACCACCGTGTCTAGAAAAACAAACACCTGAAGAAAGACACCAAGATCAGTGACTACAGAGCCGTGGTTCTGACCACCCTCATGTACGGCTCTGAGTCATGGGTCACATACAGACACCACCTGCGAATTCTGGAACGCTTCCACCAACGCTGTCTCCGCTCCATCCTCGACACCCACTGGAGCGACTTCACCACAAATGCTGAGGTGCTGGAGCAAGCAGGGATCACCAGCATTGAGGCAATGTTGCTGAAAACGCAGCTACGCTGGGCAGGGCATGTCTCTAGAATGGAGGACCATCGCCTACCGAAGATGGTTCTCTACGAACTTTCCACCGGACACCGCTACAGAGGCGCACCAAAGAAGAGATTTAAAGACTCTCTGAAGAAATCTCTGTCAGCCTGCCTCATAGACCATAACCAGTGGTCAGTCCTTGCTGCTGACCGGCAGGCCTGGCGACACACTGTGCATCAATCGGTCTCCTCCTTTAAGGACAATCGCAGAGCGGCCCTTGGGGAGAGGCGAATGAGGAGGAAGAACCGCGTCCCCTCTACATCAACCCCAGAATCGACGTTCCCCTGCAGCCGCTGCTGCTGGGTTTGTTTGTCACGCATTGGACTGAACAGCCACCAGCGAGCCTGCACCAGACGTGGACAGTGCCCTTAATCTTCGTTCGCGAAGCCAAGCCATGATGAGGTATGTATGTATGTATGTATGTGTATGTATGTATGTATGTATGTATGTATGTATGTATGTATGTATGTATGTATGTATGTATGTATGTATGTATGTATGTATGTATGTATGTATGTATGTATGTATGTATGTTGTATGTTGTATGTGTGTGTGTGTGTATGTGTGTTGTGTGTATGTGTGTGTATGTTGTATGTATGTATGTATGTATGTATGTATGTATGTATGTATGTATGTATGTATGTATGTATGTATGTATGTATGTATGTATGTATGTATGTATGTATGTATGTATGTATGTATGTATGTATGTATGTATGTATGTATGTATGTATGTATGTGTGTTGTCTGTGTGTGTGTATGTGTGTGTGTATGTATGTATGTGTGTATGTGTGCATGTGTGCATGTGTGCATGTGTGTATGTATGTATGTGTGTGTATGTATGTGTGTGCGTATGTATGTACGTATGTATGTATGTACGTATGTGTGTATGTACGTATGTATGTATGTACGTATGTATGCGTGTATGCGTGCATGCCTGCATGTGTGCATGCGTGCATGTGTGCATGTGTGTATGTGTGTATGTGTGTATGTGTGTATGTGTGTATGTGTATGTATGTATGTATGTATGTATGGTATGTATGGTAGGTAGGTAGGTAGGTATGTAGTGTATGTTGTATGTATGTATGTATGTATGTATGTATGTATGTATGTATGTAGTATGTAGGTATGTAGCTATGTAGTTATGTATGTATGTATGTATGTATGTATGTATGTATGTATGTATGTATATGTATGTATGTATGTATGTATTATGTATTATGTATGTATGTATGTATGTATGTATATATGTATATGATATATGTATATATGTTGTCTGTGTGTGTATGTGTGTGCATGTGTGTGTTAAACATTGCATTAGCATGTGTGCGTGTACACACATGCAATGTGGACATCCTATCGACATGATCTCATCGATGTTTTAACAAATATTGACCGGTGATGGCATTCGACTTTAAAAGGTAAAGGTAAAAGTGGTCTATAACCTAAGTGATCGTAGGAGAGCGAGGTATCAGAGACCTCAGCTTCTCTAGGGGCAGCATATTGAGGGTAGCACCCATCTCCTCTTCCTCGCTGCTTTACCTTCCTGGCTCTGAAGAAGTCAGGTACCTATTTACAGCTGGGCGAACTGGGGGAATGTACTGAAACCAAACGGTGCAAACGGCAACCCATCCACTTGTTGGCCACGCACGATGCTACATAACTTTAGCTTGGGGAAAGCGAGTGCTGTGACCACTGAGCAGCTATTCCGTCCCCAGTTAATGTGAGGAAGTGTCCAAAGGTCAGAAGGTGCTCCTAGATTCCAGTGTGTAAAGTCGGTGTGGAGGGGGGAGAGAAGGGTGGCACTGACTTCTAAAGCATGACTAAGTAGCGACTTATGTGTGTCGGCACGACAAAAGCTATTATCACTGTCATTATTATGGAGGTAGGTTGAGGTGGCTTGCTTCTGCTTTTGCTTTGTCTGATTGTCTGTGTGTCTGCCGTTCAGTCTGTTTTTTCTAGCTTCATGTCTATCAGTCTATCAGTCTGTCTTTCAGTCTGTCTTTCAGTCCGTCTGTTCCTGCTCTTATTCACACACACACACACACACACACACACACACACACACACACACACACACACACACACACACACACACACACACACACTATATATATATATATATATATATATATATATATATATATATATATATATATATATATAAACAAGGTGGCGCTCAAGCACATGAACACAGGCACTAATGGATGAAAAAATGCACAGAGAGAGCCAGACAGACAGAGAGTCAGAGACAGTGTGTGTGTGTGTGTGCGTGTGTGTGTGTGTGTGTGTGTGTGTGTGTGTGTGTGTGTGTGTGTGTGTGTGTGTGTGTGTGTGTGTGTGTGTGTGAAAGTCAAAGTCAAAGTCAAAGTCTAAGTCTAAGTCAATTTTTTTTTATTAACGGATGGTACATTGAGTAAGCAAAGCACTTGTCTTTTTTCTTCATCAAGCAATCTACAAAAGAAAAGTATGTACGAAAATCAAAACGAAAACAAATCAACACTAATGACGACAATGAGTAAAGCAACAACAAGGGCTGAAATGATGATAAACCTGAAAAAAAACTAGCCAACTACACAGTTGGACCAAAATTACAGCATATCAATATTTCAACATTTCAATATACGGTATGCATACATACTGTGTATACGTGTGTGTGTGTGTGTGTGTGTGTGTGTGTGTGTGTGTGTGTGTGTGTGTGTGCGCGTGCGTGCGTGCGTGCGTGCGTGCGTGCGTGCGTGCGTGTGTCTGTGTGTCTGTGTGTCTGTGTGTCTGTGTGTCTGTGTGTGTGTGTATGTGTTTTCATAGAAGACATATTAAAGCTGCGGGAGAAACTCAGAAAACTTCAGCAAAGAAACAAGAGGCTGAAGGTGCAAAACTCTTCAGAGAAATCAATCAACTAGTTAAAAAAGCCTGAGAAAAGCCAAGGGGACATGGATTGAAGAGCAATGCAAAGCTATCCAAGAAAACATGCAGAAATACAACAGCAAGGGAGTTGTGTGTCTGTGCATGCGTGCATATGTTTACTAACGATTGCACTATATATATATATATATATATATATATATATATATATATATATATATATATATATATATATATATATATATAATATATATATATATATATATATATATATATGTCTGTATATACACATGCAACTAAGATTCATGGACATGAAATCCATATGGTCTCATCACGGTGTCAGCACGCACTGCTGGTTACTGTGCCTTCACGCGCTGTCACAAGGTCACAAGGTCACAGTGCAGTATTCTGCATTCTCCTGACCAGGAGCTACCACCAGGTCCCGGTGCACTCCACCAGGAGTCTTTCCAATGTGACTAGAAATCAAGATCCCATGAGAAAACGCATGTAGAACATATTGTACACACATGAAAACCCATTCCGCCTTTCTGAAAAGTAGGGTTTTTTTACATGTAGAAGAGGACGACAAATAAGTGAATAACTAAAACTACATTTGCACGCACACTGGTGATGTTTTTATACATTGGCCTTGAAGTCGAAATACAGCTACCGTAATGGTGGACAAAGGATCACAAAATCTCATCTCTGTCAAACACGGAACTCCAGACGAGGAATGAAAATGAAAATCAAATCTGTTACAAAGATGTTTGGAGATGACCATTTTAACCAAACCCTCAGTACGTATGATAAACAATGCAGTTTACAGAATATACCACATTTAGAAAATGCACAATGTTTGAAATCAATTAAACACACACACACACTCGCACACACACACACACACACACACACACACACACACACACACACACACACACACACACACACACACACACACACACACACACACCACACACACACACACACAGCACGCACGCACCACACACACGCACACATACGCACACACACAGAGAATCAGAGACACACCCACGATTTAAGAAATCTCCCAAAAGTATTTTATTGTCTCCAAAAAGAGGAATTTCTTGTAAATTCTGAAAAGCCAAACAATCCAAAGCAGTCAGGAAGTCAAAGTAGTCAAAGCAAATTCCAAAACAACAGAGAATATCGTTTGAACGGTTTCATTTCGTTTGATGTTGTATATCAACAGTCCCTCCCACCATCCAGGCCATAACAAGCCTGCTGCCATAGTTACATCAAGTTCAGCAGCTCCAGTAACGTTCATCTCAATTCAAAGCCAACATCATCTGAGGTGGCGGTGGTAGGGTGTCCCATAACCTGTGTGGTCGTAGTGAAGCGAGGTGTCAGAGGCCTTAGTT
>CM060340.1:44387006-44389506 GCA_030674155.1 Stramonita haemastoma
CCCACCCCCACCCCATTTAGGAGTGAGTAGGAGGAACGGGAGTGTGTTTTTCTACACCACCACTTCCACAACTTCCATGATGATACTGTGTTTTTGTGTTGGGCGTTTCCGAACTTTAACACTGTGGAGATCATCTTATAAAATTCACTCTGATTCGGTCAGTCCTGATATCAGCTTCTGCTGGAAAGGACTATAATCCTACTGAAAGAAAGAAAGAATCAGCCTAGCTGAGAGTCCTTAAGAGATTGTGAGTACACACTGGCTGAGGAAGCTTGCGTGTAGGAAACTAAATGTTCAAGTGCCTTGCCATCATCAAGGCTGCTCTGTCTGTAGAGGAGGAAACAAACATTTCTCCTTGAATGTGATCTCCATTCGACCACGCTGTCCTTTTCCTTTTATTTCATTCTTTCACTTCGAGGATAATAGAATAACCACTCATGAGCTTTCTTACATCCAGTCCTCGTGTGTATTCATTTTTGTCAGGTTTGTTATCCGTTCCCACCGGCACACAATGGACAACTTTTCCGAAAAGCGGAACAGGTTTTAACATGTGCGCAACAAGTTCAGTATGCGTTCGCACACGGGATCACAGTTTATAGTCTCTGTATCAGAGAACCACTGTGAGATGCTGAGTGCACACTGGATGACACTGCTTGCGTGTATGACTCTTTTTTAAAAAAAGTATTTTTCATGCATATAGTATAGGCAGCTGCCATACTCCGACTTCAGGGGGATTTTAAAAAAAACTCTTTGAAAGGAGAGTGCAGGTGCGTTGCTGCTTAGGAGCTTGTCACAGGTGAAGACGACCTTATCGTTTCAAAAATAAACATAAAAACCTCAAATAAGCAAAAAGTATTTACGTTTTTTAAGCATAGGGACAGTATAGTGTACCTCTTTTTGTCACCATGTTCGTCCTGAAAAATTTGTCGTTGTTGAGTTTGGGTGGGGGATGGGGTGAGAGCGTGTGTGAGGTGTGTGTGTGTGTGGTGTTGTGTGTGTGTGTGTGTGTGTGTGTGTGTGTGTGTGTGTGTGTGTGTGTGGTGTGCGTGTGCGGTGCGTGTGCGTGTGGTGTGTGTGTGTGTGTGTGTGAGGTGTGTGTGTGTTGTGTGTGTGTGTGTGTGTGTGTGTGTGTGTGTGTGTGTGTGTGCGTGGTGTGTGTGTGTGTGTGTGTGTGTGTATAAGCATACATACAAAGCAAATGTCAATTAAAGGGAAGGAACTCAGTTCAAAGGTGACTACGCTAGCAACACAAGCAGTTTCCTTTCGATTGAACACGTTTAAGTGTTTGATTATCTTTATCCCCGTGTTAATATCCACGACCCAGCGTTTTGAGTCACACTAAGTGTCTTGATAATAAATATGACACAACGCCAATGAGTTTGAAGTAATATACCATACATACCTAACACTAACAACAAAATCGTTTGACTTGGATACGTGTGAAATCCATGTTTCTTTTCACAAGCCCAACCCCCCCCCTCCCTCAAATAAAACAAAAAACCCACTTATCATGGTTAAAATTGCAACACAAACTTTAGACACTGCGCTCTGTATGTGTTTTTTTTTCCAGAAGACTCTCTTTTGTGGCCAATGGCTCGCCATACCTTTGCGGGCACACTGCACAAGGCAGAGGATGACAGCTAGCAGCACGCAGAAGGCAGTGCAGCCAATGGCGGCAGCCGCTAACAGATCTCTGTTGGGCTTCTCCCTTTGGACTGCAACCACAACACCAAAAACAACAATAACCTCAGCAACAATAACAACAATAACAATAATAACAACAAGAGTAACAGCAATAACAATAAATAAAAACAACAGCACTGACAGCACCGCCAACAAACTGTAATATAAATACATGTATAGTTGTCGTTTGTATTGTTTATAATTGTTATCTACTTCAGCAAGTTGATGATGATGATGATGATGATGATGATGATGATGATGATGATGATGATGATGATGATGATGATGATGATGATGATGATGATGATGATGATGATGTTGATGATGATGATGATGATGACGACGAGACGACGACAATGACGATGACGACGACGACGACGACGATGACGATGATGATGATGATGATGATGATGATTTATGATGATGATGATGATGAGAGATGACGATGACGAGATGACGATGACGACGACGACGACGACTGACGATGAGACGAAGAGATGAGATGATGATGATGAGATGATGATGATGATGATGATGATAATATAATGATGATGATAATAATAATTGTAATTGTGAGATAAACTGAGATGAGAGAGGGATAGCCTTTAATTTTTCAAGCCGTATTTTTCAATCTCATTGCTTATTAATAAAATCTGCGGGTTTTATTGAACGAGGAATCCCATCCAAATACTAATGCCTGCTTGTGAGATATTTTATTTTTAATTTTATTGTATATCACTTTATGTCACAGCAGATTTGTCTGCGTGAAATTCGGGCTACCCTTCCCGAGAAGAGCGCGTCGCCACAAGTGCAGCGC
>CM060340.1:44394506-44397006 GCA_030674155.1 Stramonita haemastoma
CAGTACAGGGGCGTCACAGAAGACAAGGCAGGAAAAAAAAGTTACAGTATAACCCCATTAATTTTAATACACCCACTGGCCCTCAGCTAGCATCAGTGATGCACAAATTTCTTTTTAGGCTGGGCCTACGGATGACTGGACATGAATCTAATGCATACAATGTCTGTATGCCACTTTAAGTCACGGCAGATTTCTCTTTGTGAAATTCGGGCTGCTTTTCCAAGGGAGAGCGCGTCGCCTCAAGAGCAGCCAGTCAGTTCTCTCCCCCTTGCTCAGTCTGTCGCCTCTGGCAGTGCCTTCTTTCTTCTAGTTGAAGAGACAGTGTCTTCTTTCTGCCCAGAGGCGAAAGAATGAGCAAGGGGGAGAGAACTGACTAGCGCGCGCGCGCGCGCGCGCGCGCGCGCGCGTGCGTGCTGTGTGTGTGTGTGTGTGTGTGTGTGTGTGTGTGTGTGTGTGTGTGTGTGTGTGGTGCGTGCGTGTGCATGTGTGTGTACATTCGAATTTGCTAAAGCTATAAATGGTTATTGATTGATTGTGTTGTATAGGTCGAATGCAAGCGCTTTGATTTGTTTTTACAAGATATAGCGCTATATAAATTCCATGTATTGGTATTATTAGCGCTGCTCTTGAAGTGACGCGCTCTTCCGGGAAAAGCAGCTCGAATTTCACCCAGAGAAATCTGCCGTACAGTTGCAGACAGGAAAACAAATATAATGGGTGACGCTGCACTTGTGGCGACAGGCTCTTCCCGGGGAGGGCAGCCCGAATTTCACCCAGAGAAATCTGCTGTGACATAAAGTGGTAGAAAATAAATTATTTTCATCAGGAGTAGGTGGAGAACGTGGCTAAAGTTATCAAACACATGAAGAAGGAAAAGAAGAAAGACGACATAGAGGAGGAAGAAGAGGAAGTGGAGGAAGAGGAAGATGAGGAGTATGAGGAGGATAAGGGGAAACAGAATGAGAAAGAGAGGAAGAAAATAGAAGGGGTAAGAAAAGAAGGAAAAAAAGAGATGGGAAGAACAGAGGAGAGAAGGAAGAATGCAAAATAGAAAGAAGAAAACAGAATGGAAAAAGAAGAAAGAAGAACAAAGAAGAAGAGAGAAAGAAGAATGCAAAGAAGAAAAGAAGAAAGAAGAAGAAGAAGAAGAAGAAGAAGAATTGAGAAGAGAAGAAGAAGAAAGAAGAAGCAAAGAAGAAGAGAAGAGAAGAAGAAGAAGAAGAAAGAAGAGAAGCATTTCGCCCCGTCCTCTTTCTTCCGCTTATGTTGTAAGGGAAGCAACTTACATTTCACCAGCAAAACTTGAAACATACTGGTGGTCGCCCCTGTACGTGACACGTGATCTTCGCCATGTCTTTGCATTGTACCTAATAAAAAAAAAATAGTGTAAGAACTTTAAAATGAAAAAAAAAAAACGTTTTAAAGCGCGCGCGCGTGTGTATGTATGTGCACGCGAGTGTATGTATAGTTGAATTTGATAAAACTATTAATCGTTATTGATTGCTTTTGTGTTGAAGAGGTCGAAGCCCTTTGATTTGTTTATTGTTGTTGTTGTTTTTTTGGGTGTGGTGTGGTGGGTGTGGGTGTGTGTGTGTGTGTGTGTGTGTGTGTGTGTGTGTGTGTGTGTGTGTGTGTGTGTGTGTGTGTGTGTTTTTACAAGATTTAGCGCTATATAAATCCATTCATTATTATTATTATTATTATTATTATTATTATTATTATTATTATTATTATTATTATTATTATTATTATTATTATTATTACAGTAACCTTCATAAAATGCGCTCAATTCCAGTCAAACAGAACTTACTAATCCGAACGGTGATTAGCCTACCTGAAACCATCACAGTCTTTTGTTGGAAAAAGGCAGGCGGATGAAGCAAGAAGGCAGTAAAGGGACAAGAAGGAGGTGAAAGGAAGGAAACCTCCCCCAGAAAAAGGCTGTGTCTTTTCAAATGCAAACCTTTTGAAGTGATTATGATATTATAGCCATTGTTTGAACCGACAGTGACCTAGAACACAAAAATAACTACATAACGCACAGCAAAGCCATCGCACTTTGGCCGCATACAAATTACAACGCACTGTAAGGAAACAATGTACAGATAGGCCTATGTGTCATATCAGGAAATATTTTGATTTTGCCCTTTCTTTATCTGTGTGTGTGTGTGTGTGTGTGTGTGTGTGTGTGTGTGTGTGTGTGTGTGTGTGTGTGTTGTGCCTGCCCTGCGTAGGGTGCTTTTTGTTTTTGTGTAACCTACTTTATTTTGTAGGTGGTTTTTTGCTAATTGGGATTAAAAAAAAAATGTTTCTTTGCTTTGTTCTGTTTTTGTTTTTTTTGGTTTGTTTTTTGTTCTGTTTTGTAATTATTATTATTGTTGTTGTTTTTTAAGTTTTTTTTGGGGGGGTCTTTTTTGCTGTTTTTTTGGTTGGTTTTTCTGTTAGGGGTGGGGTGGGGGGCTCTTTGTTTTTGTTTTGTTTTTGTTTGGTTCTCGCTTTT
>CM060340.1:44412006-44417006 GCA_030674155.1 Stramonita haemastoma
AGCGAAACAAAGAATTTTCTATACTTAAAAAAGGGAGTTCAGCATATGGGTTTCCTTCACCGTGTATGTGACCTACATTCTGTCAGCTGCACACACAGCACAGCCTTTGCCAGTGCACTGCAGTTCATAGTTAGTTGCCAGCCCTTGATAGAAGGAAAGAAAGCAAAAAAAGTAAATGAAGAAAGAAAGATCAGAACGAAAGAAAAAGAGAGCGAGGGAGAGAATGAGAGGCAGACAGACAGAAAGAGACAGACAGATAGACACAGGCAGAGGCAGACACATATACAGCCATACAGAGAGAGAGAGAGAAGATAGAGAGAGAGAGAGAGAGAGAGAGAGAGAGAGAGAGAGAGAGAGAGAGAGAGAGAGAGAGAGAGAGAGAGAGAGACAGACAGACGACAGAGACAGAGACAGAGACAGACAGACAGACAGACAGACAGACAGACAGACAGACAGACAGACAGACAGACAAACAGTAGCATGTTATGAAGTTCCCATTATGTTGCTCTGTTGAATGCAGAACACAACCTGTGGTTTCATTTATTTTTGTAAGTGCATGATAAAAATACACAGATGCGCAGAGAAAAAAAATCAAACATGGAACCTATGTATACCTGTGTCATACAGGTACATATTCACACACGCATATATATATATATATATATATATATATATATATATATATATATATATATATATATATATATATATATATATATATATATATATATATATATATAACATACAGACAGACATACATACATACAGACATACAGACATACATACATGCATACAGACATACATGCATACAGACATACAGACACACAGACATACAGACATGCATACATACATACAAACATACATACGTACATACATACCTGCATACAGACATACATACAGACATGCATACAGACATACATACAGACATGCATACAGACATACACATTTGTAAGCAGTTCATTCTGCATGCCCTGCACATCTGTTCACCAGCATAGTTAGCATCTATAACTTTCTGGTAACCGCTGTTGTATTTGCTTAGAAGCAGAGATTTATGGCAATGAAGATGGGGTATTGCATTGAATTTCCCCACACTGTTCACGTTTTAGAGCGTTATAAAGATCCCCCCACACCTGCAATATACAGCACACTTATGTAAGCTATTGATCGAGACCATCAACCAGCTATATCAAAAAAACATCGTGCTTATATACATGCACCTACACGAGCACAGACACACGCACACATACGAGTGACACGTATGCGAGCACGCAAGCACGCAAGCACCACACACACACACACACACACACACACACACACACACACAAACACACACACACACACACACACACACACACACACACACACACACACACACACACACACACACACACACACACACACACACACACACACACACAAAGAGAGAAGGAATCGGGGGAGGGGGGGTTGTTATCCGCTGGAAAGTAGGCTGTCAAATCCAGGCATAACGGTCACGCTCTCACCGCTGGGCTGATTCCGCCCCTCCTAGAGACATGAAGCAATAGCAGTCCTGTCCACAGAGGATGTGAGAGAGTGGTGCTGTTTTATGTGGGGATGTGGAGAGAGAGAGAGAGAGAGAGAGAGAGAGAGAGAGAGAGAGAGAGAGAGAGAGAGAGAGAGAGAGAGAGAGAGAGAGAGAGAGAGAGAGAGAGAGAGAGAGAGAAGAGAAGAGAGAGAGAGCTGTTATGTGGGAGTGAGGAAAGAGAGAGAGTGAGCTGTTTATGGGGATGTGAGAGAGAGAGAGAGTGATGCTGTTTTATGTGGGATGTGGAGGAAGAGAGAGAGTGATGCTGTTTATGGGGATGTGGAGAAGACAGAGAGAGAGAGAGAGGATGTGTTTATGTGGGATGTGAGGAAGAGAGAGAGGATGCGTTTTATGTGGGATGTGGGGAAGAGAGAGAGTGATGCTGTTTTATGTGGGGATGTGGAGGAAGAGAGAGAGTGATGCTGTTTTATGTGGGGATGTGGAGGAAGACAGAGAGAGAGAGAGAGAGTGATGCTGTTTTATGTGGAGTGGAGGAAGAGAGAGAGTGATGCGTTATGTGGGATGGAGGAAGAGAGAGAGTGATGCTGTTATGTGGGATGTGAGAAGACGAGAGAGAGGATGGTTTAGTGGGGATGTGGGGAAGACAGAGAGAGAGTGATGCTGTTTTATGTGGGGATGTGGAGGAAGACAGAGAGAGAGTGATGCTGTTTTATGTGGGGATGTGGAGGAAGACAGAGAGAGAGTGATGATGCTGTTTTATGTGGGGATGTGGAGGAAGACAGAGAGAGAGTGATGCTGTTTTATGTGGGGATGTGGAGGAAGACAGAGAGAGAGATGCTGTTTTATGTGGGGATGTGGAGGACAGAGAGAGAGTGATGCTGTTTTATGTGGGATGTGTTTTTCCAGATGAAAGTTGCACTGATTACATGCAGGATAATTGTTTTGTAATTACTAGAAGTGGAAATTCTGTGCAATGCACAGTACAATAAAGTGCAACACAGTATAGCACAATGCAATGCGATACAAGTTTACATTCTACAACACAACACAACAAACATAATAATATATGCAATACAATACATTCCAATACAATACAAAAAAAGCAATATACAGAATATAGCACGATACAACATGATAAATGCAACAAAGCCCACTTGAACACATGTCAATGCAATACAGTGTAATAATCATTCATATATAACAATGGTGCAAAAATAAATTAAACGCAATTCAAAACATTGCACTACAATGCAAAAGAAAACCAAGACAAGAGAAAACAATGTACAAGAAATACCCGACAAGGCAGAACAGCATGATATAAAAAACAACATCATACTAAAGAGACAATGTAACAAAAACTACGATAAACTGTAGTGATTTAAGATTGAAGGAACCCTAAACAATACAACACATAACAATTTTGACGAGCCAAGAAACAAAAATAATGCAACACAAGACAAGAACAGACAAGATAAGACGTCACATAACAAACATACATTACAGCACAACAAAGCAAAACAATACAACGCAAGACAAGACAGGAAAGCACAAGACAGAAAAATACAATACATCACATCACAAAAATATGTTACAACATAAACAAAACGGTACCACACAACATTGCACAAGACAAGAGCATACAAACAATACCTCACATAGCAAAAAGTAACATTACAACACAAGGAAACAAAACAGTGCAACACAACCCTGAACAAGAAAAGGCAAGACAAAACAATGCATCACACAACAAAAACTGCATTACAACACAAGGAAACAAAACAAAACAATACAAGACAAGAAACGAAAAGAGAAGACAAAATGCATTACACAACGAAAGTTACATTACAACACAAGGAAACAAAGCAATACAATACAACACTGAACAGGAACAGAAAAGACAAGACAAAACAATTCAGTTCCAAGTCAAAATGTTGACGAGAAGAAAACCGCAAAGTCATTGCTGTGTTCGATAATGCAGCAGCAGCAGCAGAACAAAACGGCACAACAGCAACAAAGCAAAACAGCACAACAGCAACAGCAACAGCAACAGCCTCTGTCACTGAAATGTGCCCTACATTGTGCCGGCATTCATCTATCGCTCCTAACCGTTTGCCTAATATTAATTATTGTGCAAATCACAAGGGACAAGCTGTGTACTAAGAGTGCACGAGTGTGTGTTGTGTGTTGTGATGAGTTGTTGTTGTGGTGTGGTGTGTGTGTATGTGTTTGTGTGTGTGTGTGTGTGTGTGTGAGAGAGAGAGAGAGAGAGAGAGAGAGAGAGGAGAGAGAGAAGAGAGAGAGAGAGAGAGAGAGAGAGAGAGAGAGAGAGAGAGAGAGAGAGAGAGAGAGAGAGAGAGAGAGAGAGAGAGAGAGAGGGGGGGGGGGGGGAGGACACCATGTTGCTTGGATTAAAAATAAGAAAAGCGCAGTGTCACTCGTATGACCCAGGATTGCAAGTAGTCATTTCAGACTTGGATTCGGACCGTAGCAGACAGGTTAGTGTGTGTGTGTGTGTGTGTGTGTGTGTGTGTGTGTGTGTTTTGTGTGTGTGTGTGTGTGTGTGTGTGTGTGTGTGTGTGTGTGTGTGTGTGTGTTGGTGTGTGGTGTGTGTGTGTAACTGGTGGTGGTGTGTGTAGTACGTGCGTGTGTGTGTATGTGTGTGTGTGTGCGTATATGTGTGTGCGTGCGTGCGTGCGTGCGTGCGTGTGTGTGTGTGTGTGTGTGTGTGTGTGTGTGTGTGTGTGTGTGATTGAGACAGAGTCAGACAGACAGAGGTACAGAGATGAAGCCAGAATTCTTTTGTTTGTTTTGCTCAAGTTTTGTCAGACCGTTTTCAAAATTTACAGCTGCTGAAATTTCAAGTGGTGTAGCTTTGTGATTATGGAAAACACGTCCCTGTTATCGGTGTGTATGTCTCTATAGCACATTTTGCACTGCATGTTTTCGTGGGTAATTTTCTAAAGAATGCTGTTCTGAAGCTGTTCATTCCTTACACAATTCACCTATCAGACTATTTGCAATATTTCTAACTATATGCGTGAATCTGATTTCCTACAGCCGTTTTGTGGACGTGGACGTGTATAACTGATGAGATCATTGTAAAGCACAAGTGGTTGGCGGAATAATTGACATCTTAAAGGTATCTATAACAGGTTGTGGCACAAAACATACGTATCTTTCTATATTTCTAACTAATTGGGCAATGATTGATTAATGTTGTTTTTTTCTTAAATACCAGCTTTTACACTTAAAATTCATATTCATATGCATTTTCAGACGAATTTGACACAAATATATGTTGCTTTTGTACATTTTTAATGGTACGGTTTGGACATATCAGCCGTAACCACTGTCAGTTTATAGGGCGTTTTGGTAGTACTGTCTTCAGAGCTGTTGACAACCTGCGGGCCATCGATTGAGCTTGATAGGTTTACAGAGCGTGACAAAAAGACTTCAGCAGCTTCGCTGTACAGTG
>CM060340.1:44424506-44429506 GCA_030674155.1 Stramonita haemastoma
ATGAGTGTATTAATTAAATTATTCATTTATCTATCTATTCATTTATTGATATACATCAAATCAGTTTCACTTCAATTTAATTCAAATATTTGATTATCTCACAAGCAGAGAAATGCATGTGTGTTACAAGCCGTACATAAATAGTAGATAGGAGAAAATATTACAAAGGAATAACACTGCAAAGTATGCAACTATCACCTCGCACACACTACAAGACAATACGCACGCACGCACAGACACATACTGCACGCATAGTCACATGCCAACGCACATATTATATTTATTTACTTTACCTCTTTATCTGTTGATCTATATCTGTTTATTTGTCTCTTCATTGATCCACTATACATGATTGACACTCTTTCTTTTCATCAAACTGTTTACACCTCACTGTATCCAATAAACTAGTCATATGATCGATCAGTCAATCAATCAATCAATCAATCATCTATTCAACCATTTATTCCTTCCTTCTTACCTTCCCTCATTCACTCATTCTTTCATTCCTTCATTCATTCACTCATAGTCATCCATTTATCTTATAATCACTCATATCCTTCTTTTCTTCATTTAGGTTGTGTTCAGGAGAAGAGACGACCAATAATAATTGTTCAACAATTTCTTGATGAAAATCAACACAGAGCGATAACAGATAGATAATAATTGTTCAACAATTTCTTGATGAAAATCAACACAGAGCGATAACAGATAGATAATAATTGTTCAACAATTTCTTGATGAAAATCAACACAGAGCGATAACAGATCGATAATAATCGTTCGACAATTTCTTGATGAAACTCAACACAGAGCGATAACAGATCGATAATAATCGTTCGACAATTTCTTGATGAAACTCAACACAGAGCGATAACAGATAGATAATAATCGTTCGAACAATTTCTTGATGAAACTCAACACAGAGCGATAACAGATAGATAATAATCGTTCGACAATTTCTTGATGAAACTCAACACAGAGCGATAACAGATCGATAATAATCGTTCGACAATTTCTTGATGAAAACTCAACACAGAGCGATAACAGATCGATAATAATCGTTCGACAATTTCTTGATGAAACTCAACACAGAGCGATAACAGATCGATAATAATCGTTCGACAATTTCTTGATGAAACTCAACACAGAGCGATAACAGATCGATAATAATCGTTCGACAATTTCTTGATGAAACTCAACACAGAGCGATAACAGATAGATAATAATCGTTCGACAATTTCTTGATGAAACTCAACACAGAGCGATAACAGATCGATAATAATCGTTCGACAATTTCTTGATGAAACTCAACACAGAGCGATAACAGATCGATAATAATCGTTCGACAATTTCTTGATGAAAATCAACACAGAGCGATAACAGATAGATAATAATCGTTCGACAAGTTGTTGATGAAACTCAACACAGAGCGATAACAGATAAATAATAATCGTTCGACAATTTCTTGATGAAAATCAACACAGAGCGATAACAGATAGATAATAATCGTTCGACAATTTTGATGAAAATCAATACAGAGCGATAACAGATAAATAATAATCGTTCGACAATGTTGTTGATGAAACTGCAACACAGAGCGATAACAGATCGATAATAATCGTTCGACAATTTCTTGATGAAACTCAACACAGAGCGATAACAGATAGATAATAATAGTTCAACAATTTCTTGATGAAAATCAACTCAAAGCGCTAACAGATCGATAATAATGTGTTCAACAAGTTCTTGATGAAAATCAACGCAAAGCGATAACGGGATCGATAATAATTGTTCAACAATTTCTGATGAAAATCAACCAAGCGATAACAGATCGATAATAATTGTTCAACAAGTTGTTGATGAAAATCAACACAGAGCATAACAGATCGATAATAATTGTTCAACAAGTTGTTGATGAAAATCAACGCAAAAGCGATAACAGACGGTTCTATCCTTGGTTCAGCGCTCTGTCCCCAGACAGGCTTCAGCACCAATGCCAGAGCACACAGAGGATCAGGAACAGGCTGGAGGGAGAGCGCGTCTACTGCACAGACACAGGCTTTGAACTCACACCCCCCTGCCTTGTCTACTCTTTTGGGTAAAGGCTATCTATAAATAACTGTTGGGGTAAAGGTATCTATCAATAACTGTTGGGGTAAAAGCTATCTATAATAACTGTTTGGGTAAAAGCTATCTATAAATAACTGTTGGGGTAAAGGTATCTATCAATAACTGTTGGGGTAAAAGCTATCTATAAATAACTGTTGGGGTAAAGGCTATCTATAATAACTGTTGGGGTAAAAGCTATCTATAAATAACTGTTGGGGTAAAAGCTATCTATAAATAACTGTTGGGGTAAAGCTATCTATAAGTAACTGTTGGGGTAAAAGCTATCTATAAATAACTGTTGGGGTAAAAGCTATCTATAAATAACTGTTGGGGTAAAAGCTATCTATAAATAACTGTTGGGGTAAAAGCTATCTATAAGTAACTGTTGGGGTAAAAGCTATCTATAATAACTGTTGGGGTAAAAGCTATCTATAAATAATTGTTGGGGTAAAAGCTATCTATAATAACTGTTGGGGTAAAAGCTATCTATAAGTAACTGTTGGGGTAAAAGCTATCTATAAGTAACTGTTGGGGTAAAGAGCTATCCACGAGTGAAAGCTTTGAGTAAAAGCCATGGATGAAGATGGTAGTGGTGGTGTCCCATGGCCTATGCGGTCGTAGGGGTGCGAGGCATCACAGACGTCAGGTTCACTTGGGGCCAGCATCTTGATGGTGGTGCCCATCTCCTCTCCCTTGCTGCTTTGCCTTACCTGACCCTAAGAGGGCAGGTACCCATTTACAGCTGGGTGAACTGGGGGACTGTACTGAAGCCATGGCGTGCAAACGGTCACCCATCCAATTAGTAACCACGCTTGATGCTGCTTACTTTTACGACTTAGGAAAAGCGAGTGCTCTGATCACTGAGCAATCTCTCCCCTTACATGGATGAAAGCATGTAGTAAAACTATTGATAAAAACTGTGGGTAAAAGGTAGAGATAAAAACTTTGGGTAAAAGGTAGAGATAAAAACTGTGGGTAAAAGGTACAGATAAAAACTTTGGGTAAAAGGTAGAGATAAAAACTTTGGGTAAAAGGTAGAGATAAAAACTTTGGGTAAAAGGTAGAGATAAAAACTTTGGGTAAAAGGTAGAGATAAAAACTGTTGGGTAAAAGGTAGAGATAAAAAAAACTTTGGGTAAAAGCTTTGGGTAAAAATTTCGGGAAAAATTGTGGGTAAAAACTTTGAGTAAAAAAATTCGGGTAAACGCTTTGGGTAAAACTTTTGGGTAAAAGCTTTTGGTAAAAGCTATTGGCAAATGCTATAGATGATATCACTGAATAAAGCTAGACGGGCAGTCACACTGACACAAATGTAAAAGCTAGGAGGTAAGCAAACAAGCATTTGTGTGTGTGTGTGTGTGTGTGTGTGTGTGTGTGTGTGTGTGTGTGTGTGTGTGTGTGTGTGTGTTGTGTTGTGTGTATGTGTGTATGTGTGTATGTGTGTGTGTGTGTGTGTGTGTGTGTGTGTGTGTGTGTGTGTGTGTGCGCCGTGCGCGTACTTTCGAGCGTGCGTGTGTGCGTGCATGTGTGTGTGTGGTGTGCGCGCGCGCGCGCGCGCGCGCGGTCGTGGTGGTGTGTGTGTGTGTGTGTGTGTGTGTGTGTGTGTGTGTGTGTGTGTGTGTGTGTGTGGTGTGTGTGTGTGTGTGTGTTGCAGAATCAACAATGACTTTGCCTTTGATGATGCCTTTGCAGAAAAAGGTTGTGACGTCTTTTCCTTCGATCCGAGGTAAGGAGAAGTCCATTCAACACAGATAGTTCCCTCTTGTCTGTAGTTTTGGTATTCTCATCCTTCCTCTCCTCTTTCTTTCCTGCTTTTCTTTTCTTCCACTTCTGTTAGGCGTCATTTCTTTCTCTCCACCCGTGTTTAATTTCATTTCTTTTTTCATTCTTTGTGTTTTTTCGCATTCACTTTTTATCTTCCTGTCTTTGTTTATTTGTTTCTATCTTTTTCTTGAAAAATCTTTCCATCTATCTGTCTGCTGCATTTATTAAAACAATCTTTGTTGTACGTTTCTTTCTGTGTGTTAAATTGTTGTTCTTTCTTTTTTCTTTAGTATTCAATTTTTTCTTTCGGTTCATTCCTTCTAATTTTGTTTTCCCCCTTTCCTTTCTTTCTTTGTCATTTCGCGCGCGCGCGTGCGCGCGCAGGACATCTTGTGCACATCCTAAAACCTGTTGCGCTTTTCGTAAGAGTAGGCCATTTTGCCCGGGTGGGAACAGATGACAAAATTTACAAAACTGCATACACACGGGGACTGGATGTAAAAAGCGTAAGTGATTATTCCTTTATCGCCGATACAAAAAAATACATCAACGATTGAATAAATGAATGAATAAATACCTATCTAAATAAATAGATAAACGTCTGTGTCTGCATGCAGGTTCAAAGAATGCCTGCATTTATGCCTACCTGCCTGCCTGATGGTGTGTATGTCATGTCTGTGTCAGCATGCAGGTTCAAAGTGTGCCTGCATTCATGCCCGCCTGCCTGTCTGCCTGACTGTGTGTAAATAATGTCTGTGTCAGCATGTAGGCTCAAAATGTGCCTGCATTCATGCCTGTCTGCCTGCCTGCCTACCTGCCTGCCTGAAGGTGTGTATGTGTCTATGTCTGCATGCAGGTTGAAATTGTGCCTGCCTGCCTGCCTGCCTGATGGTGTGTATATAATGTCTGTGTCAGCATGCAGGTTCAAAGTGTGCCTGCATTCATGCTTGCCTGCCTGCCTGATGGTGTGTATGTAATGTCTGTATCAGCATTCAGGTTCAAAGTGTGCCTGCATTCATGCCTGCCTGCCTGCCTGCCTGCCTGCCTGACGGTGTGTATGTCATGTCTGTGTGTGTCAGCATGCAGGTTGAAAGCCATCGCCGGAGCGAGCACGCCATGTTTTACCGG
>CM060340.1:44432006-44434506 GCA_030674155.1 Stramonita haemastoma
CAATGAAATATCCATATTGAAGAAATAACATCATAACAACGTACACACATGCACACATTTAAGGTTTTTAAGAAAATTCAAATAATATCAAACAACAGCTTACATGAGTTACAATGTCACCAACCATTATTTAAGACTTAAGAAAAAAATCCTTGAAATGTCAATAAGCAACTTATGTCAAATTACATAAGTAATTTATGTACACACACCAGTGTGTGTGTGTGTTTATTATGTTATCCTGATCAACATGATCATCATCAGTATTATTATTTTTAAGTTCTTATTATCATCACCATCACCATCACCATCACCACCACCATCACCACCATCACCACCACCATCACCACCAACATCATCACCACCATCATCATCACTATCATCACCACCATCATCACCACCATCATCATCACCACCATCACCACCACCACCATCACCACCACCATCACCACCACCATCACCACCATCACCACCACCATCACCACCATCACCACAATCACCACCACCATCACCACCACCACCACCACCACCATCACCACCACCACCACCACCATCACCATCATCATCATCATCATCATCATCATCATCATCATCATCATCATCATCATCATCATCATCATCATCATCATCGCCATCGCCGTCGCCGTCGCCGTCGTCGTCGTCGTCATTGACACCGTCACCGCCACCGTCACCGCCACCACAACCGCCACCGCCACCGCCACCGCCACCGCCACCACCACCACCACCACCACCACCACCATCATCATCATCATCATCATCATCATCATCATCATCATCATCATCATCATCATCATTATTATTTATTACTTATTATTTTTTTATGAAGATGATGATGATCATTGTTAGCAGCAGCAGCAGCAGCAGCAGCAGCAGCAACAGCAGCAGTTGTAGTAGCAATAGCAGTAGAAGTAATAGTAGTAGCAGTAACAGCAGCAGTAGCAGCAGCAGCAGCAGCAGCAGCAGCAGTAGTAGTAGTAGTAGTAGTAGTAGTAGTAGTAGTAGTAGTAGTAGTAGTAGTAGTAGTAGTAGTAGTAGTAGTAGTAGTAGTAGTAGTAGTAGTAGTAGTAGTAGTGGGGGTGGTGGTGGTGGTGGTGGTCACCAGCTAAAAGAAGGGGGATAATAGCTTAAGTCATTTTAGGATGTACGCATAGAGTTGTGTCCCTTTAAATGTTTTCATAAACATTTTAAGGCAGAATGTTGAGATTGCTGTCAGTTTGTCCGGACAAACATATTTACGCTGTGTACTGAATTACATTGGGTTAGATTTGCTTGATATCATTATTGTTTCCCTCAGCTGTCCTTCTGCTGAATGGAGCAGCATCTTAATTATGTGCTTATGACGGTCATAACAATAAGTTTACTTCTTATCCAGCCTGTACTTACAGTCTTGCATTAATGTTCGTCTTGCATGTGTCAGTTTAGAGTGCATAGTGATACTCCACAACATGATTAGGACCAACGCGAATTTTAAGTTACTGACTGGTTATAAAACTGCCGGCTTTAATCTACCTTATAATAAATGTCAATATGGAATTGTATTTAGATTCACTCTAAAGGTGCTTTTAAAGAAGCCAGCCCTTTGTCCCGCCGCCCTGTTGTAATGCAGAACTTGTCAGTTTCTGATTGTGTGTCTTCCCCATGTCTCCGGAGTTTCTCTGTTGTTTTTGTTTTTTTAGATAATTAAGTAATTAAATGTCAATTTGTAATAACTTTTCATACAGTTGTCTGATTTTCAACTCGTTTAAGTTTTATTGAACAGCTTGTTTATCTTTAAAAAATATTGCAGATTGGTAGCTTGTTAGCATTTAACCTGACCTCTAGTGCAATGCATATCATCATGTGGTGGAGGGTCACATTATCTAGGGTGAATCCCAAGGGTGTTAAGCGGAGGAATTAACGCCCAACACCAACAACAATTACTATGATGGTAACAACAAAATCTAGCCAATGTTTTTGTTTTTGCTTTCTTGTTCTCGTTCAACAACTACAACAACAATGACAGTAACAACACAATCCTACCATCTTCTTTAATATCGTTCATTAACAACAATGATAGTAACAACACAATCCTATCATCTTCTTTAATATCGTTCATTAACAACAATGATAGTAACAACACAATCCTACCATCTTTTTATTATCGTTCATTAACAACGATGACAGTAGAAACACAATCCTACCATCTTCTTTATTATCGCTCAACAACACAACAGTGATAGTAACAACACAATCTAACCTAACAATCTTGTTTGTTCTCTCGTTCTCGTTCAATAACAATAACAACAATGATAATAACGACACAATCTAATCGTTTCCTTTCTTTCTTCGCCCATTCTCGTTCAACAATTACAACAATAATGATAGTAATAACACAACCTAACCATCTTCTTGACTATTGTTTAACAACAGTAACAATAATGATAGTAACAACACAATCTAACCATCTTCTTTCTTCTTGTTCAACAACATATAATAATGATAG
>CM060340.1:44437006-44467006 GCA_030674155.1 Stramonita haemastoma
GACAGAAAAAGAAAAAACAAAGAGTGGCGCTGCATTTGTGGCTACGTGATCACCCCGGGGAAAGCAGCTTGAATTTCTCACAGAGAACGCTGTCGTGACTTAGTCGTATACGATATACACACTCACAGAACAAAAACTAAACTATGAAAAAACAGGAAAATTTAGATTAATAAACAAACTACACACTTATTGTTCGGTTGCTGTGGCTGCAGTTACTGGTGTTGTGGATGCTCCTGTTGATGAAGTATTTACATGATACTTCAGAACAAAGCTTCGGCACAATTATGTAGCAAATTAACTCACGACTGCGCTACAATTTTACGTTCTGTTATTGTCATCAGTTCAATAATTTCAATATTGAAATAACAGAGGAAAGGGTGGAGAGCAGAGGCGTGAGTTGGCAGAGTGAGAAAGGCGTATTGCCGGTGTCTTCGCTAGATTTGTTAATCTGCCTTCTGTGCGTTGGTGAGTGTGCATGTACTTGCAGTCACTCAATACCACTATACGTTTGTTTGCTGCTCCTAAACTTTGTGCGACTATCACACAGATTTCCACGTCTTATATAGCATGTTTTCAGTAATTTTTTTTTTAAAAAGACGTTTTACGAAGTGAAACAGCACACTTATCATGGAACATCTAAGGTCATACCAATTTTTCTTCTGATTTTAATGCCGTAATAACTATGTGCAAAATTTAGATTCAGCAAAATTATTCATCTAGAAGCTATTTTGTAAGTTTCTGGAGTTAACTCCCCTAGAGCAACAGTCCTTTATGAATTTTAGTAATGGCAAAGAAGGCAACCGTTTTCTTTGCCAGGGGAGGCAAATCATCGGGTGACGCGCCGTTAACGTTATGAAATTTAGTAGTTTTAAAGAAGGCAACAGTGTTCTTGCCAGGGGAGGGAATTCAAAGCGTTACGCATTAGCAAGTAGTATCGGGGAGGGTTTCAGGGATAAGAGAAAGCTCTGAATATTTTATTTTTGTTGAGTTTTTTGTTGCTATTTAACTGCTACATTTTTGAACTATGGTTAATTGCACCTCTCGTCGGCACGACAGACAGACTGTTGTTCACATGCCGACAAGGGGAAGCAGCGGAGATAGCAAATCAAATCACATTCTTTTCTTTCCAGGATAGTGAATAAGCACCCCTGTGCTTTTTACATCCAGTCCCCGCCCTTAGGGATACATCATAATAAAGTAGAATCCATGAACCAATACAGACACATCATAGTAATAGTATAAACCAATACCCTCATATCCATACACAAAAGGCAAACAATATAAACAAATTCAAAGTGTTTTTTTAGCGCGAAAACAAAAAAACCAAAACAAACGCACACAAAAACACTGCCCCCCAAAAAAACAAAAAACAAAAAAACGATCTCCAGTTCAACAACAAAGAAATCAGAGAGAGAGAGAGAGAGAGAGAGAGAGAGAGAGAGAGAGAGAGAGAGAGAGAGAGAGAGAGAGAGGAGAGAGAGAGAGAGAGGAGAGAGAGAGGTGAAAAAGGCACAGATAAAGGTGTGTAAGTATACATCCAAGACCTGATGCGCACACTACTTTCATTCACGACTGAAACTCAAAGACCTTGGCCAAGTTTTTGTTTTATTTTTCGTCTGGTGCTTTTGCGCTTATTCTCATTATATTTCGTCCATTTTTGACAAGACATTTTGTAAGTCATGCACATGAGCAATGCCATAAATCTATCATACATGTCGACAGAGTTGATGTCAGGCTAAGGTGAAATTTAGTGATCTCTAGGTGTAGTTGGTAACACAATGCCCAAATATTGTGACAGCATCCACGTTTTAAATAAATGAGAGTTTACCTTTTTATTTCGTTTTATTTCAGCTGCGAGCCGGCTACCCAACCCCACTCCAGGCTTTCTGGAGGGGGAGGTAGGCTTTTCCCAATGCTCTGACCAGCAGTGACACAACGACTGACCCAACTGACTTTTGTTCCTTTTCAATTCTTGCACCCTCATTTGTAACATCAGACCAGAATGGTGTGTTCATTCCAATAATTATGCCTTGAAAATACAGCAGTGACAAAAACTTAATTCCAGCCATGTTTTTACAGCCAGAAAGCCAGACACCCTAAACGAGTAAGTGCAAACATGAGCCTGTATATTTTTAAGAGGGAGTTGTGCAAAGCTTGTATTTTCTCAGGGAGGAGTCTGTTGGGAAGTCCAGCGCCAGTGGTGTGTGCTCACCAGTTTCCGACTTTGATAAGGTAAACACTTCATCAATATGTCAGGCCGTTATGACAAACAGAAAAAAAATGGAAGCAATACCTCTCACAAACAACGTTTTGTTGATCCTCTAAAAAGCTAAAAACAAGCATGCAACATTTTCTCCAATAATTCAAATGGACAAGCTTGGGTTTATCATCACATGAAAATTATGATATAGGCAGTCAATAATGATATAGACAGTCAATAATTATGGGATTACTATAATTATGGGATTATTATAATTATGGGGTGAGGGGGGGATAACCTCTTTGACCCCCCTTATACGGCCTCCTATCCTTTTCTTCTTTTTCTTTCAGATTGAACAAAATCAAGAACAAAGACTGTTGATAGAGAACATTTACGCTGACAATGGAAATCAAAGACTGCTGGGAGAGATGCAGATGGAGCAGTCTATTAATGGGCTGGGGGTGCTATGACCTGGGTAATGGACAAGTCCCCGACCTATGGCAAAGGCACAGGCAAGATGAAAATAAACTGGACATTAGGATGAAGGTAATCTTACACACATTATATATTTTAAAAAAATTTTCTTCCACCAGTGTTTGTAAAATAGCAAACAGGAAAAATGCCTTTCTTTTAAAAAGGTAAAGGTGTCCAATAACCTACGTGGTCGTTGGGGAGCGTGGTGTCAGACTTCGGCTTCTGTAGGGGCCAGCATATTTAGGGCGGTGCCTATCTCCTCTTCCTGACTGCTTTACCCTCCCCGATCCTAAAGAGGGCAGGTACCTATTATGATTTAACAGATGGATGAACAAGGAGACACTCGGGGAGTATTCTGAAGACACGGCGCACGGTCGGTCACCCATCCAAGAAGTAACCACACCCAACGCTGCTTAATCTTGGCTTGGAGGAAGCGAGTGCTATAGTCACTAGAATATGCTGCCTTTTCTAATGCAAAGTGTTCAAGATATACACAGAGAACTTTGTTATTTAAATTTGAATTTTACTTTTGATGTAAGTCTCAAATACTTTATCCACCTGCATCCATTCTAAAACTTAGGCGTGTTTAAACAGTTTGATTAATGTTGGCTACCGCTGCAAAGTCCGCAATTAACAAAATATCCTAACCTCCCACGCGCACAGGTTAACTCAAATTTCATGTTATTTTAGTAACTACTATTTTTCAATTTCCACCCATTAAACACTGACACAAACAAGAACAAACACACACGCGCGCGCCCGCGCATACACACACACACACACACACACACACACACACACACACACACACACACACACACACACACACACACACACAAAAAAAAACACAAAAACAAACACACACACCACAAACCACACACACACCACAAACCACACACACACCACAAACCACACACACAGACACAAATACAACACAAACCACACACATAAACACATACACACAAACACACACACACGCGCGCGCCCGCGCATACACACACACAAACACACACACAAAAGCACAAACACACACACACCACAAGCCACATACACACCACAAATTACACACACACCACAAACCACACACACACAAATACAACACAAACCACACACACAAAACACATACACACAAACACACACACACACGCGCGCGCGCGCACACATGCATACACACATGCACATACAAGTACACACACTCGTATGAGCACACACACAGCGCGTGTGCAGACACATGCACACACACACACATACACACACACACTCTTGCACATACAAATACACGCACGCACGCACGCCAGACCTGAAAAACACTACCTCTCTTTTTTACTAACACTCCTTTTCAGTCCTCCATCTTCACTTTTCTCCCACTTCCTTCCCCCAATGATTAGTCAACTGTGTATTCTAAAACCAAGGCTCTTTTACTTTTAACATAAAACTTTTTTTCTAAAAGAATTAATGCTCTGCTCCCCCCTCCCTCTCCCTCTTCCCTTAACTTAAAATCAGAAACTGTGACTTCCTTGCTCCTGTCTTTATCCCCAGTTATTATACGACACCTCTTTCCCCAGCCCTATGGCTCAGACCTTTCCACCTCCCCCCCCCATTCCACCATTTCCTGTAACCTTTCCCCAAACTTCCACCCCCTCCCCCCATCCCCCCGTGACTTCAGGCTGTAAACCGAGGCTCTATATGGAAATGCAAGCAAAACTTCCTGATCACGCGTTGAACCCTTTCCGCCTTTCGGAAGAGTAGGCCATCGTACTGGTTGAAACAATTTTTTTCCCGAATCGCATGCATACGGGGACTAGATGCACAAAAAACAAACGGTAGCTAATCCCATTATCTTCGAAGTAACAGAAAAACCGAAGACGAAATGTTTAGCCATTGTGTGAGCACACACCAAGTTATCTATCTGCCTTTTGTGTCCACATTGGGGGCCAGGGTTAGAGTTGGGGTTAGTGTTAGGGTTAGAGTTAAAGAGTTAGTAGCGGGTAGGGGTTGTCTGTCAGCTGGTCGGCCTGAATGTTAGAGGGCATGTGGACACAATAGCAGACAGACAAAATGGTGTGTAGCTATAGACACAAGGCTACGTAGCTCGCAAAAGTGGAGTTTTATATCAGAAATACCGGTGCTAGCAACAGCTTAGGCTGTGCATTGGACTTCAGTGCCCGCAAATTTCCAGCTTTGCGATCATCAGCGGGGTTTGGTTTTCCTATTGTTCCTAGGCTAGAGCTCCAAGATTCACCAAGGGCGAGATCCTGAGTATGCAACCAGTCAAAATGATTTAAAAACCGAACATTAATTTTGAACTAGATGTTTCTACCATAAACCCTGTAAAAAGCAGCCCGCCCTTTTGCCTACCCCCTTGCTCTAACACTGCCTATCCCCTTGCTCTAACACTGCCTATCCCCTTGCTCTAACACTGCCTATCCCCTTGCTCTAACACTGCCTATCCCCTTGCTCTAACACTGCCTATCCCCTTGCTCTAACACTGCCTATCCCCTTGCTCTAACACTGCCTATCCCCTTGCTCTAACACTGCCTACCCCCTTGCTCTAACACTGCCTACCCCCTTGCTCTAACACTGCCTATCCCCTTGCTCTAACACTGCCTATCCCCTTGCTCTAACGCTGCCTATCCCCTTGCTCTAACGCTGCCTATACCCTTGCTCTAACGCTGCCTACCCCCTTGCTCTAACGCTGCCTACCCCCTTGCTCTAACACTGCCTACCCCCTTGCTCTAACACTGCCTATCCCCTTGCTCTAACACTGCCTATCCCCTTGCTCTAACACTGCCTATCCCCTTGCTCTAACACAGCCTATCCCCTTGCTCTAACACTGCCTATCCCCTTGCTCTAACACTGCCTATCCCCTTGCTCTAACACTGCCTATCCCCTTGCTCTAACACTGCCTATCCCCTTGCTCTAACACTGCCTATCCCCTTGCTCTAACACTGCCTATCCCCTTGCTCTAACACTGCCTATCCCCTTGCTCTAACACTGCCTATCCCCTTGCTCTAACACTGCCTATCCCCTTGCTCTAACACTGCCTATCCCTTGCTCTAACACTGCCTATCCCCTTGCTCTAACACTGCCTATCCCCTTGCTCTAACACTGCCTATCCCCTTGCTCTAACACTGCCTATCCCCTTGCTCTAACACTGCCTATCCCCTTGCTCTAACACTGCCTATCTCCGCCTCCCTGAATACCCAGGGTCCTTCTTTGCCTTCCCTTCCAGCCTGATGTCTCCTCCCCACAGCTACCCCCTTAACTTAACACACACACACACACACACACCCACTCTCTCTCTCTCACACACACACACACACACACACACACACACACACACACACACACACACACACACACACACACACACACACACACACACACACACACACTGAACACATAAATGATGGCCCACGCATGCACGCACAAACACATACACACAATCACACAATCACACAATCACACAATCACACAAACACACAAACACACACCCCCAAACATAAACACACACACACACACACACACACACACACACACACACACACACACACACACACACACACACACAACACAACACAACACAACACAAACACACAACACAACACAACACAACTCAACACAACACACACACAACACAACACACGCGCAGGTACACTCACACAAGCATGCACACGCGCGAACACACACACATGTGCGAATACACACACATGCACGCGCACGAATGTACGCATAAACACACACACACACACACACACACACACACACATACGCACAAAGGTCTTTCGGATGAGGCTATAAACCGAAGTCCCGTGTGCAAACGCACGCAGAGTATCTTGCGCACAGGTTAAAACCAGTTCCACTTTCCGAAAGAGTAGGCCATTGTGTACTGGTGGGAACGAATGACAACATTATCCTCGATATGAAAGAATAAATAAATAAATAAACAAACAAATAAACAAATGAATAAATAAATAACGCACATATACTCACACACAAATACACACACAAAAATGCTTTATGAAATGAAACATATCAAGGACATTTGTTTTAAAGCCCGCTTAAAGACATCTAATAATAGGACTTAGAAAAAATCCTATCGAATTGAACTCATTTCTACCCCAGACAAAAGCGATTGGTATGTTATTGCTCCATATTTATATATGTTTTATTGCTTCATATTCATTCATACGTTATTGCTCCATATTGATATGTGTTCTATTGCTTCATATTCATTCATATGTTATAGCTCTATATTTATATATGTTCTATTGCTTCATATTCATTCATATGTTATTGCTCCATACTTATATATGTTTTATTGCTTCATATTCATTCATATGTTTTTGCTCGATATTTATATATGTTTTATTACTTTATATTCATTCATATGTTATTGCTCGATATTTATATATGTTTTATTACTTTATATTCATTCATATGTTATTGCTCGATATTTATATGTGTTTTATTGCTTCATAGTGATTCATATGTTATTGCTCGATATTTATATATGTTCTATTGCTTCATATTCAGTCATATGTTATTGCTCGATATTTATATATGTTTTATTGCTTCATATTCAGTCATATGTTATTGCTCGATATTCATATATGTTTTATTGCTTCATATTCAGTCATATGTTATTGCTCGATATTTATATACGTTTTATTGCTTCATAGTCATTCATATGTTATTGCTCGATATTTATATTGCTTTATATTCATTCATATGTTATTGCTCCATATTTATGTTGCTTTATATTCATTCATATGTTATTGCTCCATATTTATATATGTTTTATTGCTTCATATTTATTCATACGTTATTGGTCGATATTTATATTGCTTTATATTCATTCATATTTTATTGCTCGATATTTATATATGTTCTATTGATTCATATTTATTCATATTTTATTGCTCCATATTTTTATATGTTTTATTGCTTCATATTCATTCATAATTATGTTATTGCTCGTTATTTATATTGCTTTATATTCATTCATATGTTATTGCTCGATATTTATATGTTCTATTGCTTCATATTTATTCATATTTTATTGCTCCATATTTATATATGTTTTATTGCTTCATATTTATTCATAGGTTAGTGTTCGATATCTATTGACAGTCTATTGCTTGATATTCATTCATTTTTTATTGCTTCATATTTATTGATATTTTATCGCTTGACCTTTCTCATCTTTTAGTTTTATTTTTGAAATATTGACACTTTGCCTCCCAACGACTGCATAGATTATGGAACACATTTATATATATTCCAGTAACTGATTATTTCCCTATTCAAAACATTAAATAAAAAGGGAAAACATTGCCAGTTTACAAGCATGAAGAGCAAGATGCTCAAACAGCATTTTCTTCATGTGAACGGAATCACTAAAAACTCCTCCAGTTCCGCAAGACAGGCCAGTGACGCTTTACCTCATCATGAGTGGCATTGCACCAAACGTCAACGTTTAGCTTTTGACATACTACTATTGAATACATAAAAAAGATTGAACAATGTGCAATTCTCTGAAAAGTTACTGCAGATTGAAATGGTATACTGCAGGAAATGACAAAATGAGAAATTGAAAAGATTAGCATCGTAATAGGTGGTCAGATATTTGGCGTGGGTATTTTTAAACGCATTTTAAAGAAACCAAATAACGCCTCGGCATTTCAGAACAAGGTAAAATAGTGGCTATAGTTTTAAAATCAATCAAAATCTCAAAATTGAAATCCCGAACCCCACCTACCCAAAATGGTTCCTAGCAGAAAAGTGGGTCAGGTGAAAAGCCATTCATGTCGTGATTGAGGTCACTTAAATGTCTTCCACCACCAATTGTCAACTCAGAATCATTGTAAACATCATGATTGAAAAAAAGTTGAAACTAAAGCAGTACGAATAACTACCATTGTGTCTTAGAAGAAGTAGTCTGTTTTTTTCCTTTGTTTTTTTATACAAATTTCGATTTGTGATTTTATTTATTTCTAGATGTCCTGCCCCTCTTCAGTGGTATTTTGTACACATTATCTTAGAAGAAAAAATATCTATCCAGATATTGATTTTTTTTTTTGCAAACTGGATCTCTTCTCCGGAAAATCAAACTTTGTTAGGATTGAAAAACCATATTGATCATGATGGATACTACAAGATAACAGCGTCGATTTCCTTATTGCGCAAACATTTCGGTCTTAAAGGAATATACGAAAGAGAAAAAAAAAGTGTGTGTGTGTGTGTGTGTGTGTGTGTGTGTGTGTGTGTGTGTGTGTGTGTGTGTGTGTGTGTGTGTGTGTGTGTGTGTGTGTCTGTGCTTGTGTGTGTGCGTGTATGTGTCTGTGTATGTTCAGTGTTTCATCCTACAGCCTTTCTGGGCAGTGTGCTCGGTATTGGTGTCACTCCTAACTCCACGGGAAATTTTCTCAAACCTTCATGTCGGTGGTCCGAACCCTGTCCGTCAGATCCCAAGGTCAACGCTGTAGCCACGAGGCTATCCCATCACCTACTTTACGTGGAAAAAGAGATTGGGAAGGGAAGTAATCCGAAGAGAAACCCTTCTCTCATTTAGTCTTTGACCAAGGGCAGGTAACTTCTTGATTTCACCTGATTGAAACAGGTCATCAGGAAGGAAGGGCCGGGTAGCAGCTGTCTGTGGACATAGCAACAGAAACATTATATGAGAAGGAAAAATATAGTATACATTTTATGAGAAATGCAAATATCACATAACATTTTCTAAGAATTGTAAATAATTATCACAGAAACATTTTCTAAGACGTGTAAATATCACAGACATCATCTTGTAAGAAGTGTGTGTATGTACTTTATTTATTCACTAATTTATTTATGTATTTATTTATTCTTTATACAGAGGATAATGGAATAAGCACTCGTGTACTTTTTTTTACATCCAGTCCCAGTGTGTGTGCAGTTTTGAAAATGTCATCTGTTTACACTGCCACACTTTCGAAAAACGGAACAGGATTTAACGTGTGCGGAATTATGTTCTGAGTGCGTTCGCACAGGGGCCTCGGTTAATAGTCTCATCTGAAGGACTTTTGGGATGAGTGGAGCAAACACTGATGTTAACTCCAGAGAAAAATCCCTCGACGGGAATCGAACCTGGCTTGTCAATTTGCAAGCACAATTTTCTGACCACTAGGCTGTGTGTGTGTGTGTGTGTGTGTGTGTGTGTGTGTGTGGTGTGTGTGTGTGTGTGTGTGTGTGTGTGTGTGTGTGTGTGTGTGTGTGTGTGTGTGTGTGTGTGTTGTACTATGTGTGTATTATGTCTGTGTGTATATCTATGTGTATGTGAGTGTGTGTATGCATGTGCGTGAGCGTGCGTGCTTGCGTGCGTGAGTGTGTGTGGAGTGATCAGATATAAACATACAGATACATGTGCATGTAAGTACGAGTGTTTGTGGTTAAGTGGATGGATGTAGGTTCGTGTTCCTGCCTTCATGATAAAAATATACTTATGTTTGCATTGTAATAATTCTTCTTTATTTTCCATCTTTTAATTTCAATATGTACATATCGACTTTAGGAAAATGCTCGCGCGCGCGCATGTGTGTGTTGTGTGTGTGTTGTGTGTGTGTGTGGTGTGTGTGTGTGTGTGTGTGTGTGTGTGTGTGTGTGTGTGTGTGTGTGTGTGTGTGTGTGTATCTGTGTGTGTGTGTGTGTGTGTGTGTGTGTGTGTGTTGTGTGTGTGTGTGTGTGTGTGTGTTGTGTGTGTGCGTTGTGTGTGCGTTGTGTGTGTGTTTGTGTGTGCGTTTGTGTGTGCGTTTGTGTGTGTGTTGTGTGTTGTGTGTGTGTGTGTTGTGTGTGTGTGTGTGTGTGTGTGTGTGTGTGTGTGTGTGTGTGTGTTGTGTGTGTGTTGTGTGTGTGTGGTGCGTGTGTGTGTGATACTTTTTTTATTTCTAATTATCTTAGAATGTTTCAACCATAATATAATATAGTTATCTTGTGTATTTTGAAATTATGATTCGTATCAATAATCTGTCAGTATTCTAATTACCTCTTATGGGATGAGTAAAGTGGGTTTGACTTGACTTTACTCCGCTACCACGATAGTTCTTTGCATGAGACAATATCCTGCATGCTAATGCATGTAGAACATATTGCAGGAGAGTAACAAAGTATTGTTTGAAAATGAAACAGATAAACTTGATAAAAAAAAGAAAAAAATGTATAGGAAAAAACCGACAGTAAACACCAGCCGAGGACGAATCTTGTTAAAATTCCAGTAAGTCCAAAGTGGCTACCTTCATAGTGGGCCAAAAAAAAAACCGGTCGCATACGCAAATTTTTACTCTGATAAACCTCGGAAATCTAGCCTAGGAACAAAATAGATTATCAGATAAAAATCTACAAAAGGAGGGAAAAATAATGAAATGGGAAAGTACAACTTCAGTGTGTGTCTTAGCTAAAAAAAAAAGGTAGGTTACTGAGGTCTTCCAGCTGCTGAGTGGCAAACTGAGCCTGGAATTACTGTTTGACCACTGTCCGCTTTTGGCTCGTGGATGCTCTGTGGTGTGATTGGTGAACATGTATCACTTTCTCCACAACATGTTAAAGCTGGACCTCAATCATGCTCACCTGCCATGGAGAACTGCTGTTGTCAGCGGCCAGACAGGAAACTGGAAACTGGTGTGTTCTGGTTTGGGCAAGGTGGCTGGGTACGTGTTGCCAGGTGCTTGTTGCTTGGTACATGGTTCTTGTTGCCGGTGCTTGTTGCTTGGTACATGGTTCTTGATGCCCGGTGCTTGTTGCTTGGTTCTTGTTGCTCGGTGCTTGTTGCTTGGTTCTTTTTTTGGCAGGTCCCCAGTATTTTGCTTGGGGCAGGATTTGGTGCTTTCTTGGTAGGAGGCTTGATCTTGTTGACTGGTCTTGTTGCTGGTCCTTGTTGCTGGGTTCCTGTTGCTTGGTTCCTGTTGCTGGTTCTGTTGCTTGGTTCCTGTTGCTCGGTGCTTGCTGCTCGGTTCATGTTGCCTGGTTCTTGTTGCCTGGTTCTTGTTGCCTGGTTCTTGGTGCCTGGTTCTTGGTGCCTGGTTCTTGTTAATTGGATCTTGTTAATTGGTTCTTGTTGATTGGTTCTCGTTTTGCCTCTGTACCAGTTGTCCTGAAAACAGAAGACATCCATCAGCAACACTGACAATACTGAACGTTTCAAATTAAGTCAGACATCGGAACGGGTCTGTAACCAATATTGCAATAGACCAACATATTTAGTATCGTGTCAAATTATAAACATATATTGTTAATTATCTGCAAAGACAGAAAATATGCAATGTTTTTGATCACTGTTTGCAAAGACTTTAAAGAGATGTTTGAAACTTAACCATGAGCACAGAAGCAGAATCATTTTATGTGACAAGTCTACTTAACTATGCATGTCAAACCGTTTTCTGCATCTACAGAGCATTTTCTTTTTTCCTTAGTACTGCACTGTCATCAGCACTGGCTAATTTGGGTTCCTATTTTGCGGGGGGGGGGGGGGTGGGTGGGGTAAAAATAATATTTTTCAGCAAGGTCAGCTGTTTTTAGTTTTTAACATCCATTTGTGTAGACGTGCAAGGGACAGATCAACTATGGGTCTGTTTCCTTCGTCGTCAGACCCTAAGACAGCAACTGTCTGTCCTATGAGCGAAAATGTGTTTCGCTGTCGTGAAGCGCCTAACAGTCAGGCCCAGCGCACAGGTATGGAGAGAATCTGCCATTTGAGTGTTTCTGAAAAGAAGCTGGAGAATAGACCAAGAGGGCAGAAAATAGACAAGAAGGAGTGACAGTTAGAAAAGGCGCAACACATAAAGAGAAGGACAGACAAAACGAAAATTCTCACACAATTTCCAGAAGGTAGGGATGAAATTTGTACTATGTATTCCCTAGCTTAGCATCCCCATTGGGAAATTTACGAGTCTGAAAAGATCCTAGATTTTGTCAGTATTTGGCTTAGAAACATATTGATAGTTTCCACTTTAGATTTTTCTGCAAAAACACCTTACAAAAAGTAAAACGAAAATGACAATCAGGGAACTTACGTACCTGCAGTCTTGACACGAGTGGCAGCCACGCTATTGGATGTACATGACCAGAGAACTTCAGATGGACCCCATGACGTCAGACTTCCTACACCTATGTCAGGACTAATGAGGAACCAGGGCCAGAAGGAAGAGACCCAGCAGGTCCAGAGAGTGCTTCAAGAACAGAGCATGTTTGGGGTCCGCTGTGTCCCTTCCCCTCAGCAGCGCTGGTGCAAGGGTCACAGGCTGAGCCTGTTCAGAACATTGACCTCTTGTCGGACACCAAGGCTGGCCACTCGTTTGTGATCAGGGGGAAGGTGTAACGGCTGCTGGCGGAGTTTTGACCATCGGTGATCAAGAAACACGCTCAGGCAGAAACTTCAGGGACACAGTCGTGTGGAGTGGAGCTCAGGGAATGCGGAAAGTGACACAGTCACTTGTGAACGCTGTGCCACACATGTGTCATTGTATTGACATCTGACAAGTGTGCATGGCTGTGAACGCTGTGACACACATGTGTCATTGTATTGACATCCGACAAGTGTGCAAGGCTGAAGTCGAGGCCAGAGGCTTATCGGAAAGTGAAAGCGGATATCCACGAAGGCCACATTCCCACTGCCTCTTCACAGCTGGTCCCGAAGCCATTCAGAGGTGGGAGGTCTTACAGACGCCACTCTGATGATTATGGAACCCCCCAAACATTTTCGCAACATCTGGATACGGAATTTCCAGATGGTTTCTCATCAGCAAAGCTGATCCAACCCAGTGGGATCTGAAGACATGCGTCCATGTCCTGGATCCCAGAGCGAAATGCCAGGCTCCGCACTGGCTTTGCCCTTTAGGGTTTTTTGTTCTTAAAGCCTTTCTTTTATCTCCCGTTCCGAATCCTTAATCCCATCAGTCCAACATAGGTCAGGTCAGGTCAAGTCATAGAGTTCATGGACACAAGTCCAGAGGTCATGTCATCCAATATCGTGCCGCTGCTGTCTCCACTGTCCCCACTGTCTCTGCTGAGAAGGTCCATCATGACAGGCATCCATCTGGAGACAGAAACCATAAACAATGTTTTTCTTCAGCATACACCAGGTAAAACAATCCATTCCTAACCTAGATTTTGTATACATATTTCTGTTTCCATGCCTATAGCCGTCATGTTCACTGATGGTGACATTTTGTGTATGTGACTGCTTTTGTTCACTGTTAAGGTAGCCACATTCCAACTTGGAGATGTTCATGTCTAAACGTGACAAGTGTGCAAGCGTTTTATAGCATTTTGTCATCAGTTCTTTCCGATATGCTATTGTCCTGATTTTTCTAAAGGAAGAACGGGTTTTGATATGTGGTAATATGTTCCGCTTGCGTTAGATCCCAAACCTTTCTTTCTAATATCGTATCCAAACGACTTTCCGGAAAATGGAGTCAGCGCTGATGCGAGGTAAAAAGTAAAATGTAGGTAAGGTAAGATGCTAGGTCAAGATTAAACAGGTGCCTGGGTGGTGGCTCGAACTTGGGCCAGCAGATCGCAGCTCAACGCCTAACCACTAGTCTATCCCGTCCACTTTCGGACTTAAAGGAGTTTTAACAAGACTCATCCTCGGCTGATGCTTGCTGTCAGGTTTTTCCCATACACTTTTCTCTTTTTATCAAGTTTTCTCTTTCATTTTCAAACAAGACTTTGTCACTCTCCTGCAATATGTTATGCATGCATTAGCATGTGGGATAGTGTCTCGTGCAAAGAACACTTCGGGTAGCAGAGCAAAGTCAGGTCAAGTCAGACCCACTATACTCATCCCATGAGGGGCAATTGCAATACTGACAGACGTATTGATACGAATCAAATTTCAAAAGACACAAGATAACTATATCATATCATGGTTGCAAACATTCAAGATATAAAAAAATCACACACATTTCTGCAAGTGATTATATATATAATAAAATATATACAATAAATATTAATTATCTTATATATAATACAATATATATAAATATATACGTATATATATATATATATGTATGTATTATGTATTATGTATATATATATATATATATATATATATATATATATATATATATATATATTATATATATATATATATCCAGATTGAAAAATAGAAAGTAAGAATTATTACAATTCAAACACAAGTGTTATCTCTTTAGCATGACGGCAGGAACACAAACCTACACCCATCCACTTAACGACAAACACTCGTACTTACATGTGCATGTGTCTGTATTTTTATATCTGATTACTCAACACACAGGCAATGCCTATGCAAAATATTTTCGACTTCGAGGATACGCTGTGTGCATACGCGCAAGAAACACACACACCACACACAACCACACACCACACACACACACAACCACACACACAACGACACACCACACACACACACACACACCACACACACAACACACACACACACACACACACACACACACACACCATGCACACACGCCACCAACACACCACACACCCACACACGCACGCACGCACGCACGCACGCACGCACGCACGCAGCAGGCGCCGCACACACACACCACACACTGCTTTATTAATTTTTGTCCTATCAAGTATTTATCTGCATATTTAAAGCTGTCAATTTAATGATCGTGATTTCTTGTCTCTTTTACTGAACTAGACCTTCGGGTTTCCTCAATGGTGAGGTGTTTCCCTACTCCGCCTATCGTGCCACCATGAATATAGCAACAGGACTTCGGGGAGGATGTCTAGCATTGATGCCACAACAGCGTGCATGCGGTTTTTTGTTTAACTTTATCATCCATTCCTCCCGCTTTTTCAATGGAACATCTCTTTACTTGCACTGACATTAGACCCCTTCACAAAAAAGGGTTTGATAAAATTGCCTTGTATTTAGAGAATGTGTGTGTGTGTGTTTGTGTGTGCGTGTGCGTGTGCGTATGTGTGTGTGTGTTGTGTGTGTGTGTGTGTGTGTGTGTGTGTGTGTGTGTGTGTGTGTGTGTGTGTGTGTGTGTGTGTGTGTCTTTTCGCGCGTGTGCACACTCCGTGAATGTGCACACTGTATGAATGTGCACACACGGACGCGGGGTGTGTATGTATGTGTGTGCGCGTGTGTCTATTCTCTGTGTGTGTGTTGTGTGTGTGTATGTGTGTGCGCGTGTGTCTATTTCTGTGTGTGTGTGTGTGTGTGTGTGTGTGTGTGTGTGTGTGTGTGTGTGTGTGTGTGTGTGTGTGTGTAAATACGAGTTCATGTGCAAATATGGATACGTGCACACATGTCAGTAGGATTGCATAATCTGTATGTGCATGTCTGTCTGTGTGTGTTGTGTGTGTATGTATGTGTGTAGTGTATGATAGTGTAAACACTTCAAGCATGTTTGTACATGAATATGCGTGCACATGTTTGCGCGCGATTGCGTTCATACCGTACCGGCACTCAATGGTTTACTGTTTTGAAAGGTGAAAGGTCAATGTCAACATGTGTTTTTTATATTATCTATTTTTTTCTTTTATATCTTAGAAATTCTTTTTTGTGCAGTATGTTGTGCGTGTGATCAGACACTGGACTTCTTTTGTTGTCTTGTCCAAGGATTTTCAGGATAATAGTAGTTAAATGCTGATGTTAACCCCAGGCTAAAAATGGCCTACTTTCCAACAGGCAGAACAGGCTTTAAGGTGAGGCAAGATATTGTCCACCAGCTGATAAACAGTGAAAGTAGCCACCACTCAATGCATGTATGTAGAGAAAAAGGAGGTAAAAGAGAAAACACGCACTTAAAGTTACAATCATAGATGCACTTAAACTTAAAATCACATAGTATCCTCATACACTTAAACATATACTATTCTATTAACACTTCAATTTGTAATCATAGAAAATTCTCACTCACCAGTTCATCCCCAGATTGCAGGGTTCCTGAAGAAGGCTGAGGCTCTGTCAGGATGTGTTCTGCAGGCTCATCTGGGGAGGTTTGTGACAGCTCTGGCAGGATGTGTTCTGTTCTGTCACTCATCTGGGGGGGTGGGGGGGGGGGAGAGTTTGTGACAGCTCGATTTCTTCATTCCCTTCTCTTCCGCCTCTCATCAGAGGTGAAGTCTGCGACGATAGGGGGCGGGGGCGGTTGCTTGATTGTGGCGATTCCTTGAGGTAGATATTGAAGAGGGGGGAGGGAGGAGGTGGGGGGAAGGAGGAGGGTGGGGGAGGGCGGGGGTTCAGACTAGGATTTGAAGCGTTTCAGGGTGGGGGTGAGAGCAGCTTCAGCAGATAAGGCTGTTCCAGTCTGATGATGGTCTTGGGGAAGAAGGATTTCTGTCTGTGCAGTCTTCAGTTTGGGAGGGGGCAGATTGCAGAATGAGATTGTTGGCTTCTTTCTTGTGTGGACTGGTTGTTGAGGGCTGCTTGCAGTGTCGGTTATCAGTGTTCTGTTGTGGTATTTGTGCACGTTCACTAGTGCGTTTCTCCTTCGCTCTGTGAGGGTATGTGTGTGTGTGTGTTTGGGGGGGGGGGTGCACAGACGGGTATCTAACGAATCTTGCATGCTAGAGATTTTTATATGCCGATGAATGACCCGTGGCGTAGCTCCGCGTTGGCGTTTTTCCAGCATCTGGATGTGTTTGCTTGTGTAGGGTTCACACAGCTGGCGTATTCCAGGGTTGGAATTTGGATTTGATCAGCCTAGAAAATAAAAATCACAGGTGTCAATTTTCACTATGATATGATAATTATTTCATTTCTTTGTTGTTTGTTTGCTTGAAGATTTTTCTTAACGAGTGAGCTCTCAAGACAAAGGTGGCTGCATTACATTGACCGCTGACAATCCTATAACGCAAAAATCTCACATTGGTAATCATCAGAGCTCTCTCTCTCTCTGAGGAGCGACAAATGTACACAAATGTACGCTGTAGGCAAGAACAGGATACGGTCATTTTGGTAAATTAAACATTAAACCTGTGTGTTGAAGCCTTGGCTTCAATACAGTCCTCCCCCCCCCCCCCCCCCCCCCGTTCACCCAGCTATAAATGGGTACCTGCCCTCTTTAGGGTCAGGAAGGTAAAGCAGCGAGGGAGAGGGGATGGGCGCCGCCCTCAACATGCTGGCCCCTAGAGAAGCTGAGGTCTCTCACGCCTCACTCCCCTACGACCACATAGGTTAGGGGACACCTTTACCTTTTTAAGCGTTACTTTATTTTAGATTACAATTTTTTTTAAGTGTTTAACGTACCAATTAAAAAAATGTAACCTGAAATAAGGTAGCGTTAAAAAAGTAAAGGTGTTTAACGTACCAGCTTATGCTTCATAAATGTCTCCCACATCCCACGTTTTGAAAGCAAAAACCAAAACCATTCTGATTAAAATGTCAAATTAATGTGATTCACCATTGATGGACCTTACAGCTTTATCCACGGATTGGTGGAAAAAAGATATTGTCATGTTCACTGATACTACATGGCCTTTAACTATTGCATAATATACCTTTTATTATACAACATACTATATTGTGTTAACTGAAACTCAATCGCCTCGAACTATTACCTATCTACCTTTTATTGTACAAAATACTTACTATGTTGTGTCATTGACACTAAATCGACTCGAACTATTACCTATCTGCTTTTTGCTAAACAACATACTTACTTTTTTTCTCCATTCATGTAGACTGTTATATTTTCATGGCAGAAATGCAGACCTTTCTTTTCTTCATCTGCACAATGCCCCAGCAGTCCAAATCATTCTTCTTGCAGCCATCTGGCCTTGTGAAATGACCACTGAAAGCACATCACATCACCTCACCTCACCTCACCTCACCTCACCTCACCTTCGCAGTAGACAGAGACACTTTTCACGTGCCAGGCAATGAGTGTTTACAGCTGAGATTGAAGGGGTGTCTTCAGCTAGTGGCTAACGTTTTGCCGTTTGTTTCTTTTTGTTTAAAAAGGCTGAGTGGACAAGTGGTTGACCGAGTTGTGCTTCTGATCTGATGATATGTGAGCCCGCGGGTTTAAATCTCTGCCAATTTTCAGTTTAGGAGAATGTTTTCCACAGGGAGTAACATTAGTACTGACTCCACTCTCTGAGGTTGAGAGCATAAATTGGTATCTGGTATGCAAACGCATGCAGAAATTCTTGTGAACACGTTAAAGTTCCATTTAGGGGGCAGGGAAAATCCTAGTGGTCAGAATGTTGGGCATGTGATCTGACATTCTGAGACTGAGCCACCAGGGAGGCCCCCGTCTAAGGGAATTTTACCCTGGAGTCAACATCAGTGCTGACTCTACACCCCAAAAGTCGAACTGAATGTCAAAGTTATTCGGATGAGACTATAAACCGAGGACACGTGTGCGAACACACACAGGACATCTAGCGCACACGCTAAAAGCCCGTTCCGCCTTTCAGATGAGCAGGCCATTGTGTGCCGGTAGGATCGGATGACAAAATTAAAAAAAAAAACAGCATGCACACAGGTGTCGTGTTAAGACACCATCCCTGAGGAAAAATCGGGGAGTTGGGGTCCCCAGGGCGGCTCGGGGCTGTATTTATGTTTTTATATAAAATAATAATAATATAATAATAATAATAATAATAATAATAATAATAATAATAATAATATAATAATGGGTAGGCGCTGCACTTGTGGCGACGCGCTTTCCTTGGGAGAACAGCCCGAGTTTCAGGCAGAGAAATCTGCTGTGACATAAATTGGTATAAAATAAAAAAATAAAAAACAAAAGTCCATCGGAAAAAAACTTTAAACAGAGACCTCATGTGCGAATGCACACAGAACATCTTGCATACACGTTAAAAACCCTCTCTGTTTTTCAGAAGAGTTGACCACTTTGTGTCAATACAAACAGATTACCAAAAATGAAAAGCAGAAAATAAAATCCATGTACACAAGTGTCTTGTCAGACACCAGCTCCAAAGCCGGAATGTAGTTCTTTTGGCAAAAACAGAAAGGTCTCACACGCAAAATCTAATCATCGGGGAAGCAAAGAACTCTAGCAGTGAAACGCAAAGAGCAAGACCAAACAACACAGACACACAAACATCAACAGATCCCATCCAGTTCTCGTAGAAGTGTAGCCCAGCTATGGCCGGTGCTATGGATAGCAGACCTATGCCTAGCATGCATGCTGCTACCTGTAGACTGATAGGCTGTGTCAGGTTTAACATGCATACCCCCCCCCCCGCCCTCCTTCCCTTATGTGGTATCAGGGGGTTGTCACTATAAACCTCACCCCACCTTCTGGAAACTCGGCACAAGAAACTTCCCATTTTCTAGCACTCTTTGTGTTTCTATCTTTTTCTTAAGCCCCGATATGGCCTGTGTGGTCAGCGGGGCTATAAACAACATGATTGGATTGGATGGATTGGATTGATGGATTGGATTGGAATCGTTCTATCCTCTCTCCCTGTCTTACTTATTTGGTGTCTCCCCAGTCCATGTTCATACCTTTTTTTCTAGCAAGTCTGACAACATTTATATACGTATATTCTAGACAAATGTATGACATACCCTGATTCTTTTGTTCTGGCTGGTCGCTAGTTGACATAGTCTTGTACAGTAACAATGATGGGAGCCTGATTGCAACAGAAAGACTGGGGTCAGTAGCTACAGCTACAGGACGTGTTGAGCTTTGCGCTACAACATATGACAAATATTTTGTATTTTGTACCACTTGATGTCAGAGCAGATTTCTCTGCGTGAAATTTCGGGCTACTCTCCCGGGGAGAGCGCGTCACCACAAGTGCAGCGCCTAACCATTTTGTTTTCGTTTTCCAGTATGAAACTGTTATTTTTCCTATCAGAGTGGCTTTTTTCTACAGAATTTTGCCAGGGTCAACCCCCTTGTTGCCGTGGGTTCTATTACGTGCGTTAAATAGTGATGTGTAACACACGGGACCCCGTTTTATCGTCTCATCCGAAATACTAGCGTCCAGACTACCACTCAGGGTCTAATGGATGGGGGGAAAAGTTTTGGGTCCAAACGGGGTACAAACCACCGCACACTCCGACCCGGACTTTTTGCTTTCTAGGCAAAGCGCGTTACCACCTAGACCACCGATCCACGATCCAATTATCGTCAGTCAGAAATTGAAGCAAGAGGCAGTGTGGTCAGACTGCCGCCAGTCTTGAATGACTGACTTAGCTCTTTGCTGTCCCCTGCCTGTGACCCACCCTGCAGAAAATGACCAGAGACTGCAGGGGAGCATGCAGACATACACGGGAAAACAGTCACACATAGGAACGCTCACCTCCCCTTTTGGGTTTGGTTCTTTTCCTAACCCTCCTGCATGTCTCTCTCTTTGTTACAATATTTGGAACGACTGGCCACGACTGACTTACAGAGATCAGTGAAAAGAGGGAGACGAAGAGTCAGACAGAGCAAAGATGGGAAGATAACACCAGAGAGTGGACTGGCCAAAGGCGGAACGATTTGCTACGAAAAGTGGAGGACCGGGAGGAGTGGAGGAAGCTGGTTGCAACATTATCAGTGGTGCCCTCACGGTCTCCAGGATGATAGGGTAGGTGAGGATGAAGGTGAAGGAATGAGTAAGACTAATTTTGCATGTCACCCTGACACCGACATGTGTGCTCCCTGGGGCTGTCAGTTCCAGTGTGTGGTGTCGTTAAGTGGTGTTCAGTCGTTAACTGGCTCAGGACGTTCAGCTGCAAGACTTCGGTCCAGAAATAACTTGACATTATGTTTAACGGCTCATCACATTGCCGTCTATCAACACTGGCGATACAAGAGCCCACATATCGGCAAGAAAAAGGTTTGACAAACTAAACGCTCCATTGAGACTGCAAACGTAAAACAAGTTCCCTTTAATGCCATGCACAGGAAGAATGACAGCAAATTTGTTGCTTAACATATTTTTATTTTTTTAAAAACCTGAAAAATTAACAACAACAAGCAAACAATGACAAAACCCAGACAAGATTTGCACTTTATTATACACCAATAAGTTCTTCTTAACTCAATCATTAAACACAATAAACGTATTCCTCAAAATTTCCTTCTTCAAAAGCAACACAAACATGGTAAGGTGGGAGTGGGGGTAAGGGGTCTACAGGCTGTACCTGAGAAAACCAACCATACTCCTGCTACTCAGATAAGCTGGTGATATGCACTTCACAACAGCACAGGCAACAGAAAAACGGGCAGTCAGTGTAACAAAAGACAGCAGATCATACTATATAGGCTGTGGTCATTTGTCTTCTGATTGTTATGGCATATTCTGCTTTAATATGATAACAAAAAGAAACACAGCTATATAGACGGTGGCCGTTATTTTTCAAATAATACAACATACTCTGCTTAATATAATAAAAAGGCAGCATAACTATATAGACTGAGGCAGTTTTTTTCTTTCAATTAATATGGCATGTTCTGTTAGTATGATAACAAAAGACAAACACATACAGACTGGACAGGTCCGTTGTTCTTTCCATTGTTACGGCATCTTCTGCGTGGTGATATATACCAGCACTCTGAGCAATGATAGAACGAATGCTTCCATTATTTCATAGAGCAGGCCTCCAGAGGATAGTAGGTTTCTGAGACCTCTGTGCGTAAATGGTACATGGAAAGTAACACACATACTTTTGCTTACACTTTACAGATTAAAAAACATTCTTTCTCCATTTTTGGCGCTCACAGTTGAGTCGCTTAGCACATACAATTTGGCTAAGAGCCTTTAAAGCAGGTGGGGTCATGATTGTCATTTGAGATTTTGATGATTATTAAACTAGAGTCTGTTTATTTAATCTTATAGTGAAATATCAAGGCATGATTTTTGATCCTTTTGCTTTTAAATGTGTTTTGAAAATACAAGCACTTATCGGACAACTGTTACTAAATGAACTTGCCTGTTTCTCATTTGTCCATCTGCAGTTACATTTCAATTTGAATAATGTTGCACAGGGAAAAGTCGATTCATCTGTTTTTTGCATTTGATAGCCACTTTATTGCACATTAATAACATGTCAATAACTTAAAATTGACCTCAGGTGCACTCCGTCTCATTATGTGGTGGAGCGTCACATTTTTGTTTAAGTTGAAGTTGAAGGGAAACGTTGCCTACAAAGTCATCCCTCATGTAAACGATAGAGTCTGATTTCTTTGAAATCTTCTGCAAAGTTACCCCTGATTTAAACAATAGAGTCTGATTCCCTGAAGTCTTCTCAGGTGTAGAACAGTTGACACAGCATTACATTATACATTTATGGAATGACATTTGTGTTTCTGTATATAACACTTATCTGAGTATCAGTCTGAAGAACTTGTGTTTGACATGGCATTTTATGCTTAATATAGTTACACTCTGAGCAAGGGGATACGTCAGTTGGGCAGTGACAGTATGACAGTATGACAGTTGTGTGTAATGCTTCAGTGTCAGCCAAAAACAGCGGACCTGTAAGTAAGGCTACACATACATGTTCTAATACGATTTTAAAAAAGAGAAAAGAAAACTCTTAATGTGTTGCTGCTTCTTGCACTTGTTAGACGATTACCGTGCTAGTTTGTGAGACAGTAAGTCAGTGTCTAGCGGATAGCTTGTTAGACGATTACCGTGCTAGTTTGTGAGACAGTAAGTCAGTGTCTAGCGGATAGCTTGTTAGACGATTACCGTGCTAGTTTGTGAGACAGTAAGTCAGTGTCTAGCGAACAGCTGTGTCCATATCTCGCAGAAAAAACACGAAGAAAGCTAAAATGATGTTCTTGATATTAGGCTAAAATCTTGATCTATCTTTTCTGAAACCCTTACTAAAAAAACGAGATTTTCCTCTAGAACCTATAGAACTGCAATGCCTTGGAATATAGCACAAATGATGTGAGGCCATGTAATGCAGTAAGGAAAATAATTATGGTGTAACACAGTACAGTGCACACAGTATTATCATACAATGCTTTAGAATAAAGGACAAACTACACAAACTACAATTTAATGTTTACCCCATACTTCTACAACACTTGATTTACAACAACCAAATACATGCATTTAGAAACCTACTTCTTTCTAAGTACATTTAGAAAAACACACGAGTAAGGGTTTTAATAGAAACAGGTGAGCAAATACTAGGTGAATACCTTATTGTATTATGTATAAGCACATAAAGGTTTACATACTCACGGGAATAATCACAGCGCTGCTTGATGCAGTTTCTTTTACAACATTTTAATAGTGGAAAGTAAAAAAGCAAACATAAATCAAAACTACTATAAATTCTTAGAGTGCAAAAAACAAAAATCCGCAAGGAAACTACATTGCCCATCCATACTTCAATTTTTCGATTGTATTTTTTGGCACAACCATTTAAATGGGGAGACTGGCTTAAAATTAAAGGCTGGCATAAACGGCACATATTTACAACACTTGACTCTGTGCAGGCATTTTGACAGGCATGGGAAACCATAGAGTCTGGTGATGTAGTCTTCCGCTGCCTCATTGTCTCCCTTGCTCTGTGAAATGGAGGTAGAGGCGCTGGTGGTGGTGGTGGTGGTGGGGGTAGGGGCGGGTTCCTCTATGACTTGTCTCCACTTGATAATGCCCCGCTCTTCCGCAGTGCCTGCGTACAGTTGAATGAATCTTGTTAACCAGCATCAACAACATAACAGCAGCAGCAACAAAACAACAACATGAGGAACAAGAAACTGATACTCTTCACTGATCTGAATTAAACAAAATCAAGTGGAAACAAAGACAGCAACAGAAACATTGCTATTATTAGCAGAAGTCGCCGCAGACACTGTTTTCGTTTTTGTCGTTGTTGTCGTTGTTCATGTGCTAACAGCAGAAACAACAGCAGCAGCGGGAGTAGCAGTAATAGTAGTAGTGATAGTAGTAGTAGTAGTAGTAGTAGTAGTAGTAGTAGTAGTAGTAGTAGTAGTAGTAGTAGTAGTAGTAGTAGTAGTAGTAGTAGTATAGCAATGCTAGTGGCAGCAGCAGCAGCAGCAGCAGCAGCAGCAGCAGTAGTAGTAGTAGTAGTAGTAGTAGTAGTAGTAGTAGTAGTATAGTAGTAGTAGTAGTAGTAGTAGTAGTAGATGCTGTTGCTGTCGCTGTTGTATTTCCGAAAGCAGCATAGGAAAGCAGGAAAGGGATGGTGAGTAGCCTAGCAGCAGTAACAGTGATGTGACTTCTGGAAAAGTGTTTCATCGTCAAAAAGCTGTCTCAACTCTTTCCTAAGTGATCAAACACACATGCATGTAGAAAAAAGCGTGTGTGTGTGCACGCGTGTGTGCGCACACACGCGCTCGCACGCATGCATACACATACACCTACCTGGCACTGTGTTGTCTAAAAAGAAGGCCACAACTCCACCGACAAACATGGCCGTGCTCAGCAATACCTTCAGTACCTGGTCTCCCTCACTGTTACCTGTAACACAACAAACAATATATGTGTAGTAGATGGATGTAATACCTGTAACACAACAATACCTGTGTAGTATATGAATGCAATACCTGTAACACAGCAGTACCTGTCTAGCTGATGAATGCAATACCTGTAACACAACAATACCTGTGTAGCAGATGAATGCAGTACTTGTAACACAGCTATACCTGTGTAGTATATGAGTGCAATACCTGTAACACAGCAAACAATACCTCTGTAGTTGATGGATATAATACCTGTAACACAACAATACCTGTGTAATTGATATATGCAATACCTGTAACACAACAGTACCTGTGTAGTTGATGAATGTAATACCTGTAACAACAATACCTGTGTAGTTGATGAATACAATACATGTAACACAACAATACCTGTGTAGTAGATGAATACAGAGCCTGCTGATGAATACAATACCTGTTATGTTGGTGGATCCGTGGTCTACAGGTAACACGTCTGCTTTGAAAGCAAAAAGTCTGTGTTTCAAGGGTGGGGTGGTTTGATCCCCGTCTGTGCCCGAAACTTTTCTCCCATCCACCAGACCGTGAGTGGTGATCTGGGTGCTAGTCTTTCGGATAAGACGATAAACCGAGGCCCCGTGTGCAATACTTATTCAGCGCACGTAGAAGAATCCACGGCAACAAGAGAGTTGTCCCTGGTAAAATTCTGTAGTAAAAAAGCACTTATCTGAGAAGAAAGCAAATACATAGGCAGACAGGAAAAGAAAAACAAAATAATGGGTGGCACTGCTCTTGTGGCGACGAGAAGCGCTGTCCCCAGGGAGAGCAGCCCGAATTTCACGCAGGTAAATCGATTGTAACCAAAAGTGGTATACAATGCAATACAATACGATTCATTGCTATTCAATACAATTACAAAACACTATATTACACTAAACTACACTACACTGCAATGCAATACAATACAATACAACACAACAACACAACACAACACAACACAACACATTACAGTACAAAACAATACAATACAATACAATGCAACACAACGTAATACAATGCAATATAACACAATGCATTTTAATTTAATACAACTCAACACAACACATTACAATACAACAGAACTCAAAGCAATACAATACAACATAATGCAACAAAATACAATACAATAGAATGCAATACAATTCAACACAATACAATACAATTCAACACACTAGTTCAAGTCAAGTGTTAACGCCAGAGGTTTAAGCGGATGGACTAGGGAGATAGCCAGTGTAGAGTATATCAGGCCGACACCAGAAGTGCCACCTCAGACAGAGCCCCTACACACAAAGCTAAAAGGCAAAGGTGTTTCATAGCCTATACAGTCCTTGAGGAGAGAGATATCGGAGACCTCAGCTTCTCCAGGGGCCAGCATACTGAGGGCAGCACCCATCTCCTCTCCGTCACTGCTTTGCCGTTCCTTGACCCTGAAGAGGGTGGGTATCCATTTAAAGCTGGGTGAACTGGGGATTTGTACTGAAGTCAAGGCGTGAAAATAATCATCCATCCGCTTGGAGACCTCGCTCGATGCTGCTTAAACTTAGTTTGAGGAAAGCGAGTGCTCTGACCACTAAGCTGTCCCTGTCCCACGTCCCCCTACATACATGCCCGCACAATAGCCCTCCCACCCCCACCCACACAAACAACCTTCCCCTCCCTCCACCCCCACACGTGCACTTAAACTACACACAATACACACATATACACACACAATACACCACAGCACACCACAGTATAGCACAAACACCCACACTTACCAGTGTTGATGGAATCTGGGTGAGTTTCCATGTACTTGGGTATCATCAGACCCAGCATCAAGGACGACCCAATGATGGACAGGTTTCGGCCAGACGACAGGTCCACGAAGGACAGAGTGGACAGACCCACGGCAGTGACCATTCCGAAACTGACCAGGATGATTCCTCCCAGCACAGGGTCCGGCATGGTGGTCAGAAAGGCGCCCAGCTTTCCGCACAGTCCGCAAGCCAGGAAGATGAGGCCGGCAGAGAAATAAGCCCACCGGCTGGCCACCTGCACAACACACACACACACACACACACACACACACACACACACACACACACACACACACACACAACACACATACACATGACACAGACACACACACACACATATACACAGACATACACACATATACACAGACATACACAGACACACACACATACACACACAGACACACAGACACACAGACACACACACACACACACACACACAACACACATACACAGACACACACACAACACACATATACACAGACACACACACACATATACACACACAGACACACAGACACACAGACAGACAGACAGACACACACACACACACACACACACACACACACACACACACACACACACACACACACACACACACACACACACACACCACACTCCCGTTTTGACCTGTTATTTGACAGATCACCCAGGTCACCCAGCTATCAATACCTTCCTTGACCCTTTTTAGGGTCAGGGAAGGTTTAGCTGCGAGGGAGGGAGAGCAGCGAGGGAGAGGAGATGGGCGCCGTCCTCAATATGCTGGCCCCTAGAGAAGTTGAGATTTCTGATGTGTCGCTCCCCTACAACCACACAGGTTGTGGGACACCTTTACCTTTCCTTCTTTATTTAACAAATACTGTAGCCAAGTGGTTAAGATCGTTTGGCTTCAGTCCCATGGGTCCTTGAAGTCATGGGTTCGAATCTCAGCAGCAGCGGCTGGCTAACAAACGGTGTGGGATTTCTGCTATATTCCATGCCAACATGAAGTGCTGACCTGCCAGTATATCATTTTTCTTTTTATGTATGTACACATGCTGAAAATCGAAACATGCATGTAGAAGGTCTCGTTAACAATGTTAGATATATGTTTTCTTTTTTGCTGATATTTTTATTTTTCTATCTATTCACTCTTTTATTTATTGTTTTGTTTTGCGTTGGATTTCCTTTGTATTATTTATTGGTGTTTTTATACTTTTAAATCTGTGCTTGATGGCATTCAAAGCTTATAAACATAGCGTGTTCCTCAGCCAATTTATCATCCTAGATTGAGATTCCTGGCTTGACTTTTCGCTATCTTTTAAGCAATGCAAAACACAGTTGTGCTGACATTGTCATTCCAATCAGCTGTCCATAAAATCATCTGGTCTGCTTAATGGTTTTTTTACGGTTTTTAATACTTCCCAATCGGATGCAGACGCCGCTGTAGTCTAGTGGTTAGGGCGTTGGACTCGTAATCTAAATGTTGCGAGTTCGGTCCCAGCTTTCGGCTATGGCGTTGTGCCCTTTGAAAAGGCACTTTACGGCTATTTTTTCACCCCGCCCAGGTGTAAAAGGGGTACCAATCTTGTTTTGGGAGTTAACCCTGCGATAGACTGGCGTCCTATCCAGGGGGGAGTCTATGACTCTCAGTCGCTTAACGCCACAGAAACCGGGATAAGCACCGGCCTGATGAGCCTTAGGCTTGGGACAGACTTTAACTTTTTAACTAACAATCGGATGCATGCCAAAACTAGGCTTTCAGCGAATGCACCAGTGGTTATGCGAGTTTTTTTTAATACGGGACTTCAGTTAAAAGCCTTTTTTTTCTGAAATAAGCACTCATGTACTTTATGTAAGCGTTTACATACAGGACTTCAGTTTAAAAGCCTCATTGTTTTTTTTTCATTTCTCGGCCAAAACTCCGGGATCCATCAACGGTGAGAGTTTTACTTTTGTGACCTTTACCGCCCTTCTTAAGATAGCCGCATTCCGACTTCGGGGATAAAAATATCATCTAATCTCATGTAAAAGTCTTCCATGGGAACAGAGTCAAGGCCAGCATCAACTCCACACAGGGACATCCCTTGCTAAGGACATCTCTTGCTAAGGACATCTCTTGCTAAGGACATCTATTGCTAAGGACATCTCTTGCTAAGGACATCTCTTGCTAAGGACATCTCTTGCTAAAGACCATCTCTTGCTAAGGACATCTCTCGCTGAGGACATCTCTTGCTAGGGACATCTCTTGCTAAGGACATCCCTTGCTAAGGACATCTCTTGCTAGGGACATCTCTTGCTAGGGACATCTCTTGCTAGGGACATCTCTTGCTAGGGACATCTCTCGCTAAGGACGTCTCTCGATAAGGACATCTCTTGCTAGGGACATCCCTTGCTAAGGACATCCCTTGCTAGGGACATCTCTTGCTAGGGACATCTCTTGCTAGGGACATCTCTTGCTAAGGACATCTCTTGCTAGGGACATCTCTTGCTAAGGAAATCTCTTGCTAAGGAAATCTCTTGCTAGGGACATCTCTTGCTAGGGACATCTCTTGCTAGGGACATCTCTTGCTGAGGACATCTCTTGCTAAGGACATCTCTTGCTAAGGACATCTCTTGCTAAGGAAATCTCTTGCTAGGGACATCTCTTGCTAGGGACATCTCTTGCTAGGGACATCTCTTGCTAGGGACATCTCTTGCTAGGGACATCTCTTGCTAGGGACATCTCTTGCTAGGGACATCTCTTGCTGACAGCCATAAGGGCGGAGACTGAACGGATGACCTCCCCTCCTTTCTTTGCTTTTATTCTTTTATTTCGAGGAAAATGGAATACGCATTCATGTGCTTATTCTACATCCAGTCCCCTTGTGTATGGGTTTTGTAAACTTTGTCGTCTGGTTCCACCGGCACACAATGGCCTTCTCTTCCAAAAAGCAGAACGGGTTTTAACGTGTGCGCAAGATGTTCTCCGTGCGTTTACTAACACACGAGACCTCGGTTTAAAGTGTCATCCGAAGGAATTTTGAGGGGAGTGGGGTCGGCACTGATGTTAACCCCCAAGGAAAAATTGTCTGTAAGGAGATTCGAACCCTGACCTTGGTGAAGCCAATGGAGCCCACGTTCTGACTGTAGGAAGTGGTGG
>CM060340.1:44472006-44482006 GCA_030674155.1 Stramonita haemastoma
CCTTCAACATGCGGAGGGGAGTAAAACAGGGTTGCGTCCTGGCTCTCACTCTGTTTGGAATCTTCTTTGCTGTGATGCAGAAACACGCATTTGGTCATGCAGCTGAAGGTATTTAGCTCCGAACAAGGTCATATGGAACATTTTTCAACCTGCCCAGACTAAGAACCAAGACTAAAGTCCAGCTGAGGTGCCTGTGTGACTTTCTCTTTGCAAACTATACAGCAATAACCGCCCACTCAGCTGAGGACCTACAGCAGCTCAAGACTCACTTCAGCGATGCCTACCAAGACTTTGGGCTTACTGTTAGCTTTAATAAAACACAAGTTATGAGACAGGATGCTGACTCTCCCCTAACCATAAGCATCAATGATCATGAACTGGATGTTGTCCATGACTTCGTGTACCTCGGCTCAACTGCCTCGGACACCCTCTCACTTGCCGCAAAGCTCAACAAGCGTATCGGTAAAGCAGCTACCACCCTGATCAGACTGACAAAGAAAGCATGGAACAACACCAAGCTGACTGAGCACACAAAGATCCAGGTCTACAGAGCCTGTGTCCTGAGCACCCTCTTGTATGGCAGCGAGTCCTGGACTTTACGTGCCTGACAAGAGCACAAGCTAATTTTTTTTCGCGTGCATTGCCTCTGAAGCATCCTAAACATCACCTGGCAGGACAAACAATGCGTTTTATCCACAACCACTTTCAGTAAGTTCGAAGGCTAAAGTTCAGTGGAGTTCACATTAGGACCAACTCTACGCCCCCGAAAGTCCTTCGATGAGACTATGAACTGAAGTTTCAATACAATCGCACACAATATATTTTGCTCGCACGTTAAATTCCGTTTCATTCTTAAACTTTTGTGGGTGTGGGCCATTATGCAATGGTAGGAATGAATATCAAAGTCCAAAACAAAAAAAGCAGTTTTGTGTCGTGTTTAGACAGTACCCCCGAATTGGAATGGGGCTACTTTAATGATGGGTTAATGGTTGCACAGGCAAATTCTCACCATCAGTGAACCTTGACTGCTCTAGTCTAGGAACTGAACAAAATCCCGGTAGGCTATTCTCCCAAGTCCATGCTGAGTCTGGATGTGCCAGGCTGACCTATCGGGTGGTCTGAACGGCAGCGCAGCGCATTTTTGTTTCAGGAGAGACAACAATGGATGCTGCCTGAACGGCAGCGCAGCGCATTTTTGTTTCAGGAGAGACAACAATGGATGCTGTCTGAACGTCCAAATAAAGAAGAAGATTTGGCTGGACTGGTGTGTGGACTTGTTTACATAAACATCTTAACATTTAGTACCTATGTAACAGAATGCTTGATAATTCGACAAGTTGATTGCTTGAATGATTGGCTGATCAATTGGCTTAGGTTTCGATACGCTTATCGAGCTATTTGCATGTTTGCTTGTGTCTCGATGTAAATAAAGATCAATCTTTCCTTAGAAAAGAGGTGTCTTTTCTTTAATGGCTTATGTGATCCTAACTGTTTTCCAAAAGCCAGTACTTCAGAACAAAAGGGAGCATTCTAGGATAAAAACTGAACAAAGAAACGGGTTGGTCACATACCGTAAAGACAAGAACTTACGGAAGACAATTCACGAAATGATGCCATCTACTAACGATAAACAGGGTTTATACAGACAGTTTTCTAGCCGGTTTATCTTCATAATATCTGTATTCCCAGAAATGCTGTCTTCTAGCTCGTCATCTCCAGTCGCTGCATTCACATTCTTATGCGCACACACGTGCGCACGCACCACACACACACAAACACACGCGCAGAGTCATAACTATACACACACACTCCCATATACCAACGTCCATGCACATAAACATGCACACCGATATACACATACACAATCGCGCGCGCTCCCATGCATACAACACACGACACCACACGACACCACACGACACCACACGGCACCACACGACACCACAACGCACACACCACACCATACCATACCATACCATACCACACCACACCACACCACACCATACCATACCATACCACACCACACCCACCCTAACCACAACCACCACCACCATCACCACCACCACCACCACCACCACCACCACCACCACCACCACCATTCCTACCTCTCTCATTCGGCTTTGCCAGATTTCTGTGACGTTGTCTGATGTTCCATTGTGATATGCTTGAGCCAAAGTTCCTGCAGACATTCTTTCATTCATTAACTCGTTCATTCATTCATTCATTGATTCGTTCATTTATTTATTCATTCAATATCTGGAATAAAATATGAACAAATTCAAGTAAAAACTAGTTCTCTCTCTCTCTCTTGATTAATTGATTGATTGATTGATTGATTGAAGATTGATTGATTGATTGATGTTTTTTTTAGTCATTTGACCTCATCATATTCTCATGTTTGCTCTTTAATTATTGCGCCTTTTTGTTTTGTTTTGTTTGTTTTGTTTTGTTTTGTTTTTGTTTGTTTTTTTGTTTTGTTTTCTTTTATTCAAATCAAAATCATCATTGATTCTTACTTCTTATTTTCGTTTCTGAATGACTGACCTTTTATAAGTTTACCTTAATATTGTATCTCTGTGTTATTTCTTGCCTGTTGTTTGATACTTGGTATGGTTCCTTACTTTTGGTGTTTGGATCATTATAATTGTTGTTGTGTAGATGAGGCTATTTTTTTATCTTAATGTTATCCCTGAAAAGGGCGGGGACTGGACGAAAAAAGCACACGAGCGCTTATCTATTATCATCGAATAAAAGAATTTTGCCTTGCCTTGCCTTGCTTTGCCTTGCCTTGCCTTGCCTTCTCTCTCTCTCTCTCTCTCTCTCTCTCTCTCTCTCTCTCTCTCTCTCTCTCTCTCTCTCTCTCTCTCTCTCTCTCTCTCTCTCTCTCTCTCTCTCTCTCTCTCATATCACATGTATAACTTTTGACAGATGGTGGTGGATTGATGTTTTCAGTTGTTTATTCATCTTGTTCTCTTGTTTGCTCTTACCTATTGACACTTTTCTATTCTTCCATAATCAAAATATTTTTATTGTGACTTCTGATTTTTTGTCTTCTGATCGAGTGCATTTTTATTACCTTATCATAAATAGTGTCCTTATTCTTGTGTCTTGTTTGGTACTGTGTAAAGTTTTATTGTTTAGTATCTTTTCAACTTGATGTATCCCTGAAAAGGGCGGGGACTGGATGTAAAAAAAGCACATGAGTGCTTATCTATTATCCTCGAATAAAATACTTTGCCTTGCCTTGCCTTGCCTTGCCTTGCCTTGCCTTGCCTTGCTTGCCCTTTTCTCTCTCTCTCTCTCTCTCTCTCTCTCTCTCTCTCTCTCTCTCTCTCTCTCTCTCTCTCTCTCTCTCTCTCTCTCTCTCTCTCTGATTGTTAATGCTTGTTTACAGGGACACATTGTAAGACTAGGCTTCGTTTAAAATCGTCAGCCTTATATATTGAAGATTTTTCAGTCATTCTTCTCTATACAGAAATCACGCTGGCTAGGTTACGTATTCTGGGAACGTCCATTAACTTTTTGAACCTTTCTTTTTTGCTGTCAATTCCATTATCATTAATTGTTTATCGTGTACGATGAATTTTACTTGGCATACAATATGGAATTGCCAGAATTGCAATTAACAAAAGCTATTTCAAGAAACAAATCCTAAAAAGACGCTAAGAAGAAAGAGATGAATTTTGGTTTGCTTTGTGTGGTTCGGAGTGGGATTATTTCGATTTATTCAGAAGCTACGGTATTTGTTCATAAAGACTATGGGCTCAGTGCTTTGCTGTTTGTAGTAGTAGTAGTAGTTAGTTGTTGTTGTTGTTGTTTGTTGTTGTTGTTGTTTTGTTCCTCGTATAGAGATCCTCGCTTCACCACTTGTGCTCTCTAAGATTACAGAAAAAAATCAGCGTCGTGCCAGTACACACGTTAAATAACCCTCAGCAACAAGAGTTGTACCTGGCAAAGTTTTGTAGTAAAATTCACTTTGAAAAGCTGAACATGCCTACAGCAAGAACGCACTTTAAGAAAAAGGAAATTGGAGTGTAATACTGTTATTCCCCCTTTTGGAAGGTTCAAGCGGAGTGGCGGAAGCTGGTTGCAAAACCTTCAGTGGTGCCGTCACGGTATACAGGACTATGGGATAGGTGAAGGTGAAGGTGAAAAAAGTTACAAGCTCGATATTCTTTGCATGAAAATCTGTTGTGTTTGTGGGTGGGATACAGATATAAGAAATAACATTTACAAAAACTGACGGTAACAGAATCAATTAGATATACATATCTATCGACAGTTGAACACACGGAAAGATACACAGACAAACGGACAGACAGATAAACAGACAGAGATACAGACAGACAGACAGGCAGACAGACAGAGAGACAGACAGACAGACAGACAGGCAGGCAGAGTGGCAGAAATGCAGACTAACCCATATCAGCGGGGCATTTCCACTTCTCCAGTGCCATCAGAGCTGTGACGGCAGGAATAAACTTGCCACACCCTCCTTGGATGATGGGGAGTCTGCCACACACACACACACACACACACACACACACACACACACACACACACACACACACACACACACACACACACACATAGTTTTCAGCATCAAATATGCTGGCCAGGTAGCGTACCTCGGGACGCGGTACAAGTTGACCGGTGGTGGTTGTGATGGAGTGGTAAGTAGATTATCTCCCATGTGATCGGAGTTCGACAACTGCAGCGTCGTGTTTCTATTTCGAGACACACCTGTGAATTGTCGATGCTCTGTTTCCTTGGGTAATGGTCGAAAACCCTCCGTTGTATACACTTCGCCTTCAGATGAAATGTTGTAGAGCAGAGATGGGGTATCAAATGTATCCACTCTTATATAAAATATATATATATATATATATTATATATATTATTATATATATGTGTGTGTGTGTGTGTGTGTGTGTGTCTATATCTATTGTTACTGAGACTTTAAATTAAACCGCAATTATCTAATATTAATTTTATACCATCAGGAAAAATTCACCATCAAGATCTCGTCATTTCAAATAAAATAAAGAGATATCGAAATATTTTTGATTTTCTGAATATGTCGAGATAGATGTAACCGGCCAGAATAAACTCTACTACTATTTTATGAACTACAACACAATGGAAGAGAAAAATGCAAAAAAGAAGTAAATGCACAGAAAAATGCAAAGAAGGAGAAACAGATGATAATGACGACGATAAAGATGATGAATATGATGAGGAGGACGACGATGAAGAAGAAGAAGAAGAAGACGATGAAGAAGAAGAATCAACAGGAAGAAGATGACTTAAATAAGACTTGAACATTCCTTTCAATACTTCTGTTAGTTTTAAGAGCGCTTTTTTTAGTCAAATTGCTATTTATTTTATTGACTCCATACATCAAAACACAAATTACAATTTGACATATTTCCACACAAAAAACTGACCTTACACCAACCAGAACTTGCAGAATGGTGCAGACTCCACACATGAAGATGAAAGTGGACATGATTTCAGATCTGGCCAGGGGCAGATCACCGGCACAGATGGCAGCACTGGTTACCATGGGGATGGAGATAGTAGAACTGATGCTCAGAAGAACTTGCTGCCAGAAAGAAGAAACAGCTATTCATAGCTATTTGTAGAGAATAATTGTGACTGATCATTTTCTTTATTTTATTTTTTTAGTTTGTACTTGCTTAAAAGAAAAATGAATCTACACGAATGGTGGATATTCATTAAGAAGAGGTTCGAAAGGCAGTTGTTATTATGACCACCTGTAACGTTCGTTGAGAAGGTGTGCTTCACTAGGTCAATCATATTACGATTGTACATCCCTTTTTCTTGTTTTATCATGATAGTATTGCCGGTTTCACAACTTGATTACTGAGATGGCACAACTACAGATTTCTGTCTTTGTTTGAAAAATTCCCTTCTCTGTCCCCTTGTCAATGCATGCACACACATACACGCACGTGCACACACACACACACATACACATCATTATCATCATACAGCGTACTCTCTTTCTTTATATATATATATATATATATATATATATATATATATATATATATATATTATATATATATATATATAGTATATAGATAGATATAGATAGATAGATATAGATTATAGATATAGATATATAATATAATATAATATATATATATATATATGTTATGTGTGTGTGTGTGTGCGTTTGTGGTTTGTGTGTGTGTGTGTGTGTGTGTGTGTGTGTGTGTGTGTGTGTGTGTGTGTGTTAAGTGAAGTCAAAATTTTATATCTATGTAGCAAAAAAAAAAAAAAGAGAACAAAGTTTGTGTGTGTGCGTGTACTTTGATTGTGAAACAATCGTGTTTTCACTCATTACGTCGTTCTTTCCTTTGCTCCTTCACTCCTTGTTCTGTTTACCTTACTTCTCCAGCCTCTGTGGGTCAAGTTGTGTCCCCTACCTGCAAACCGAAGAAGAAGCACATGTGTACAGGGGGAACGTCCGTCACCGAATACTCAATGCCCATCTTCCGCTCCAGTGACGTGTGTCCTTTCTTGTAGCCTTCAGCGTCATCTTGTACGTCATAAACAACGACGTCAGCATCTGCCCCAGCTTTGGGGACTGGCACGTGACCGGAAGAAGAACAGCCAAGGCCATAGACTTCCGATTCCTTCCCTTGGTTAGGTAGGGGCATGTCCTGACTTTTCTTATCTGGTTGGTTGGTGTCGGTTGGCGGGTCGGCGATATCGGCGAATTTGGTCAGTTTGACCATGACGATTGTTTGCTGATGACAGGCTGGGTGGCAGGGCTTCAGATCACAGGCAAAAAAGTGGGAGTATGGGTTTTTGGATCTTGATAACCTGGTACATAATTTGGACACACACACACACACACACACACACACACACACACACACACACACACACACACACACACATATATATATATATATATATATATATATATATATATATATATATATATATATATATATATATATATATATATGTATCCCTGTGTATTGCATACATTTTGCGCACACACAGTAACAAGAAATTTGTCAGGGTTCTTTTTGGTTTTATTTCTAGAAAAAGTATAGAAAAAAAAGCGCCACTTTTCGTCACAAATGATACACAAAGTCATGTAGTAAGGAACATAGAAAAATCGGGTTGTGCTGCTCCTATGGAGGCAGACTATATCTCTGTGAAGTGTATCCAAAATTTCACACCGAGAAATGCCGTGACTGAAAGTGGTACGTGTAGTGGTGCAGCCTATATGGAACGCATTAGAATATCTTTGGGGAAATGTTCTAATGCAAAAGCTGAGATACACTGACTGAATTGATTAAAATAGCCTGTCTCTTCATACCCGTAGGTCAAATATGTAGGTCGTGTGCTATTTATGCAAGTGTGTTTAAAGTAAATAACTGCACTAGTGACAGGAATGTGTTCACAAAAAGCATGGGGAAATAGCAGGAGTAAACTGTCGCCACTTAAAAACAACAACTACAATCTCTATCATTTCCTTATCGTTCACTGGCTACAGCTCTGCGATTCCTCAATGATGACATTGCTGTATGTACAGCCGTTCTGCCTGCTGTTTATTGAGGTAGCAGCACTCCAACTTCGGGCATCATGTCTGAACGCAACATCAGTGTGCATGCCGCTTTCCTTTTCGTATTTTTTCTTTGTTTTTTTTTCATATTTTGTCATCTGTTCTCATTGACATTCAGTAACCTACTTTTCCGAAAAGCAGAACGGGTTTTAAATTGTAGGAAAGATGTTTTGTGTGAGTTTGCATAAGGCAACACGGTTAATAGTCTCACCCGGACTCTCTGGGAAGCAGTCAGTGCGGCTGTGAACTCTACAGGGGAAACCTCTCCTTGAAGGGTATCTGGGTGGTGACTGAACACAGGCCGTCAGATTGCTAGCTTCAGGGTTTGACCACCAGGCTACCCTGCCCCCTTTTGAACCGCTTCAGGCTATGAATAAACTGTACTATACAACTTAGTAGGAAAAACTTATTTCAAAATTAGAAAAAAGGAAAGGGTGTTTTACAAACTGATCTATAATTGAGAGAAAGACACTGTCACAGACACTGAAACTGACATAAGTATAATGTTCTGCCATTGTGTGTCTTTGTTCAGTTACATACACCATCGCCATCAATACAGTCATTATGGAAATCAAATAAACTTCAGGAGAAAAGAAGCCCACACGAAGCACTCAATACTATACAAAGAAATCTCAAAATTTAAGAGAGAGAGAGAGAGAGAGAGAGAGAGAGAGAGAGAGAGAGAGAGAGAGAGAGAGGAGAGAGAGACAGACAGACAGACAGACAGACAGACAGACAGACAGACAGACAGACAGACAGACAGACAAGACTTTAAGAGACAACCCGTTCTAAAAACGAACTACAGTATAAACTATCCCCACCACTGCCCCCCAATCCTAAAAAAAAAAACACCAGAAAAAAAACATTCCCGAGCCCTTACCCTAAAAAAACACCCCACAAAACCCACACCAAAATGAGAGAAGGAAATTAGACCAGACCATGCAAAAATAAAATTCTTAAACAACGACACCACAAGAAGAAAAAGAAGAAGACAAAAAAAAGTAAATTACCTGCAGTCTTGTTAACAGAAAGAACAGCCCGTTAGGAGACGTTACATGTCTTGACAGATGTCCAGAAAGTACAACACTTAAAAAAATGATAATAATAAAAAAGAACAGAAAAGCCAAAGAGACTGTACCCTACGCAGGGTGACTGAAATCCTCAAGCATGACGGTGGCGACATTCCAAGTGTGTTCTTGGCTTCTTTTCTGAACAAAACAAAATGTAGGCCAAGCGTTAGTATGACGTCATTGGAATATTCAAAAACATACCAATTTACGAGTAGGACTAGGTCACAGAGAGAGAGAGAGAGAGAGAGAGAGAGAGAGAGAGAGAGAGAGAGAGAGAGAGAGAGAGAGAGAGAGAGGAGAGAGAGAGAGAGAGAGAGAGAGAGTTTTTCGGGCGAGATCCGGATCTGAATAGGGTACACTTGATGCACACACACACTTGCACGCACACACGCACGCACGCGCGTGTGCGTAGACACACACACACACACAAGCATGCACGCACGTACGCACACACACACACACACGTAAATCTACATATTCTTAAAAAAAATTAATGTCTTGAGTCTTTAACTTTATTTATCATTTTACGGCGAATTTAGTTCCTCTTAGTATTGATAATAATAATAATAATAATAATAATAATAATAATAATAATAATAATAATAATAATAATAATAATAATAATACATGGAATTTTTATAGCGCTATAATTATCTTGTAAAAGCAAATCAAAGCATTTGCATTCGACCTACAAAACACACAAGCAATCAACAACAATTTACAGTTTTAACAAATTTGAATGTACACTCACTCGCACGCGCGCGCACGCACACACACACACACACACACACACACACACACACGCGCGCGCGCGCGCGCGCGCACGCACGCACGCACGCACGCAGCACGTGCGCACACACACATCTTTAAACGTTATACACTTTGGCAGGTAGATGTTGAAGGCAGGGACAGGTAAGAGATGGAAACAGAAGGAGAAAAATTTCGGTTTGAAATAAGTGTGTCGAGGTTGGATTTAAAAGTGTTATAAGTAGGCTTTTGCCGGAGGGAGAGAGGAAGGTCGTTCCAGATCGATGGACCAAAAACAGAGAAGAAAGAGCGGCGGCCAACGGTAGATAGGTTGAATCAGGGTATTCTTAAGGACAAAGTATCTGCCGACGAGCGGAGGGAGCGAGAAGGTGTGTACAAGTGAAGACATTCACAGAGGTAGGAGGGTGCAGTTGTGTGGAGACATTAATTTTTGTAACAGAGGGTATTGATCTTGTAGTTTACTCTCTGTGGTAAGGGCAGCCAATGGAGAGATTGCAAGAGAGGGGTAATGTGCTCAGATTTTTTTTTCTTTCTGAGGACCAGTCGAGCTGCGGAG
>CM060340.1:44487006-44499506 GCA_030674155.1 Stramonita haemastoma
CTAGCATGTAAGTTTAAGAAGTGTTTTATTCTACAAAGCTGATAGACTTGTGTGGACACAGTGTTGCTCAATTTGGTTACATGTGCTGTCCATGAGAGGTTATTGTCTAATGTAATACCTAGGACTTTGTGATTGTCCACTTCTTCAATTAGGGTTTTGTTAATGAATACAGGGGGGAGTGGAGTTGTCAGATTTTGTCTTTTTTGTCTTGTGGTGATAAGCATTAGTTTGGTTTTTTGTGGATTGAGGGACATATGGTTTTGTTGACACCATTTCTCGAGAGAGTCAATACTTTTTTGTAATGAAACTGATATTCTATCTATGTTGGTGTGGCTAGTATGTATTGTTGTATCATCACAAAAAAGCTGACATGGGTCTTTGATATGGAGTGGAAGGTCATTGACATATATACAAAATAGAAGTGGGCCTAGTATTGAGCCTTGGGGGACACCATATTTGACTGGTAATGTACAGGACTTGGAATTATCGATACACACATATTGCTCTCTGTTTCCAAGAAAGGATTTCAACAGTTGTAGGACATTATCTGATATCCCATACAATGACAGCTTCTTACATAAAAGCTTATGATCAATTACATCAAAAGCCTTTGCAAAATCAACAAAAAGGGCACCACAGAATCTGTTGTCATTTAAATTAGTTAACCAACTTTCAACTAGGCTCGTAAGAGCAGTGTGACAAGAATGACTTTTTCTGAAACCCGATTGATTCTTGTTTAGAAGATTGTGAATCTCAAGATGGTGATAAATGTGTCTATGAATGTGTTTTTCCAACGGTTTTGATATTATTGATAAATTAGAAATAGGTCTGTAATTACAAGATTTTGAATGGTCTCCACTTTTAAATAGAGGAATTACTTTAGCTATTTTAAACTGCGTTGGAAAATAGCATTTTTCAATGCATAAATTATATATATAAGTTAATGTGTCAGAGATGATAGGAGCTGCTAACTTGAGAATTTTACTGTCAATACCATCTGGTCCTCTACTACTATTTTGTTTCAAGCTATTTAGATATCTGAACACTTCAGAAACACTTATGAAAGGGATTTTTAATTTTGATTTAATGTTTTTTGATGAGCAAAAGCTTTTTAGCTCTTCTAAGGAGTTTAATTCTGTCTCATCTCTTTTTATAACTGTTTCAGCTATGGTGGTAAAATAAATGTTGAGATCATCTGGTGAAATTTTATTAGCAATGGGTTGAGTTGGGTATTTATTGGTTAATTGATTGATAGCCTGCCAAACAGCTTTAGGATTGTGTTTTGATGAGGCAAGATTTTGGAAATATTTTTGTTTTGCTTTACGTTTTAATGAGTTTACTTTGTTTCTTTGTTCTTTAAATTCTCCTATTTTTCTTGCTTTTAATAGATCATCTCTTAAATAAGTTTCTTTTAGAATCTCAGTTGTCATCCATTTAGGTTGTGTTGCATGCTTCACTCTTCGGGTTTTGAAAGGAGCATGTTTATCATAGACTGAGTTAAATGTTTCTAGCCAAAAATCTATGGCTTTCTCTGGGTCTGTAAAGTTGTAAACATGATTAATTGAGGTATTTAGCAAGTCAGCAAGAAATTTATTTTCATCAAATTTAACAAATGATCTATAAGTGACTTTCTTGTGACCAGCTATGGGAATTTTTATTCCTTTTTTGTTCCATGTGAAACAGGTAGGAAGGTGGTCACTGCAGCCACAGTTAGGAACACATATTTCTTTGATATTTTGCTTATTAGTTACATATACATGGTCAATGAGAGTTGCACTGGAGGAGGTTAAGCGCGTTGGTGTGTCAATAATTTGCGAGAGATTATAGGAATTTAATTTGTTTACCCACAAAGGGTGGGGTTTAAGTAGATTCATGTTAAAATCTCCCAATAGTAAAAGTTCTTTTGCATCCAAAGATGCTGCATCCATCATTATGGAAAATCTATCAACCCAATCAATTCTCTCAGAGGGATTTCTGTATATAAATCCGACAATAATGGGTTTACTTCGTTTGAGTTGTATTTCTAGCCATAGAGACTCTACTTGTTGGGTTTCAAGATGGTGAATACGTTTAAAGTTTATGGATTCATTTATATATACAACTATTCCTGTTGTTTTGGAGGAAGAGGGGTCTTTACGGATTGCTCTAAACCCAGGTATCTGGATTTCTTTATCAGATACTAAACTGGAAAGTCTGGATTCTGTAAATCCAAATAAATGAAATGGTTTATTTGAGTTGTGTAGGATACTATGTACATCAGCTAGCTTGTTTAAAATGCTGTTAATGTTTAAATGACCAATACGTAGTCCATCTTTTTGTGGCCAGGTTTTCAGACAGGGAGCCATGTTGCTGAAAAGGTAGAGAAGAAGAAGGAGAAGAAAAAAGAAAAAGAAAAAAAAAATCACTAGAACCCCGAATGATTCTAAAACGGTTTGAGGAAACAATATTTATCTACTTAAACTGATCAAGTAAATACAATGGAATGGATGATAAGTGAATATGCAATACAAAGCAATATATATTAATACGTATGATAAAACTATATCAGTTTTTGCTGCACAAGTTAAGAGGAGCAAAAAAAGTACTAATAAAAGTCTTGCTTTAACTGTTACCAGTTGAGATATATTATATCCTAAAACAGTTATCAGATATACCCAATATCCTCAGATCAGGAATATTGTTAAGTAGTCAGATCAGTCTTTTGGAACACGCAGAGAAATGTTTATGCTGTATTCCAATATCCAAGGCGAGAAAAAAAAAAAAAAAAAAAAAAAAAAAAAAAAAAAAAAAAAAAAAAAAAAAAAAATCCACTGTTGTGTCCCTTCCATCTGTCTTTGTCCATTTAAAATTAGACTCTTTAATTTGAAGGTTAGCACAACACAGCACAGAAGTCACTAAACACATCCACGGTTGTGAATAACTTCAGAATAATTCAGTTTGCAGGTTTGCAAAACACAGCACGGGAATCACAAAACACATCCCCTAACTTGGATAACCTTCAGTTTGTAGGTTTGCAAACACAGCACAGGAGTCACTAAAGGCATTCACAATCTAGACGCATTCACAAAATCTAGGTATTCCAAAACTGTCACTAAACAGCACAGGAGTTATAGCACAGGTGTCACTAAATGCATTTACAATCTAGATGCATTCACAATCCTAATAGATCCAAACTGACACTGACCGCATTCACAATCTAGATTGTTCCGATAAAGTACCGTTTAGTACTAGTAAGACAAGTCATTTCAGCACAGCGTTTTTTAGCACAGTAGGTATAGTGTTGAATGTTTCTGACAATTCTTAATATTTCATTTGCCGGCACCAGGTCCACAGAGGTATTCATCAAGGTAGAAAGGTTTATTTTCACAGGTAGTTTATATGCACATCTACAGACATACCCGCCCCCCCCCACATACACACACTCAACACACACATGCACACTCGCAGGCACACATATATTCGCTCTAAACGCAAAACACATAAAAACACACTGATACGGGCGCACACACACACACACACACATACACACACACACAACACATACACATGCACACACACACATAAAACACACACGAGCGTGCGTTCACTCTCCCATACACACACATACACACACGCGGCACACACACACACACACACACACACACACACACACACACACACACACACACACACACAACACACATACATACGAGAGAGAGAGAGAGAGAGAGAGAGAGAGAGAGAGAGAGAGAGAGAGAATACGAATACGAATACGAATACGAAATGTTTATTCAGATTAGGCCATAGCCCCCAACTGAAGGGGTGATCATTTACAAACCAATGTAAATCATTTCATTTTCAATCAGAAAATATAACACCAAATCATATCATATCATGTAATACCTTACGACACAGCAGCATCCAGTCGTTTTAAGGCTTTATAAATGTACAATGCCAAGTTATTCAACACATTTTCATTTTTTGATGCCATAAGTACATTGAACCGGAAACGACACGGATCTTTATAATATTTTGATTGGATAAGTTTGATCCTCAGGTCATAAAGAACAGGACAACATAACACAAAGTGTATTTCATTTTCTTCTGAGTTATGGCATAGACGGCATATTGTTTTATCCGTTAACCTGTTGTATCTAAACCGATGACTTGCAATAGCTGATACACCAAATCTAAATTTTGTCAGAGCACTTTTAACATATCTGTTCATTTCAATTTCGGTATATGGTTCAACACTATTTGTAACTTTAAACATACTATATTCCCTAAATCTACTACTGTTTTCTACATGGTCATGCCAGTCCTGCCACCTGCAGTCAATGATTCTTTGTTTGAAACATTTGATAAAGCTCCCAACATCCTCAACACCCTGATTATCCCAAACATATGCAAATCCATAAGTACTTAGACACATCCGCACATTTGTGGCCCAAGTCTTCTTACCGTTAATATCCAGATTATATAGCATCTTATAAGCTCTGCTTGGCAGTCTATGGTTTTCCAGCCTCATTATCCTAAGCCAGTACGTAATACATTTCACATAAGAATTCAGATATATTGGGTATCTTCCAACTTCTCCATAAATAAGATCATTAGGAGTTCGATTGTCAACATTCATGAAACGTTTCATGGCAAACAAATGAAGTCTTTCAATCTGATTTCCGTTTTCAAAAGCCCATATTTCGGCACCATACTGTAAAATAGACTGAACCTGAGAATCAAACAATTTTACAAATACTTTCAATGAACTGCAATCAAGTCTATAAATAACTTTGAGAATAACAAGTACTGCTCTTTTTGCTCTGTTCATTAAATCCTGGCATGCAAAAGTAAAACTTAGTCTAGTTGAAAAAAATATTCCAAGATATTTATAAGCATTTACTACTTTAACAATTTCAGTATTGTATTTCCAATGCTCATGACTAGCTAGATATCCCCCCTTACGAAAGACAATAATATTTGTTTTCTCCATATTTACCTTTAACTCCAATCTCGTTGCTGCATGATACAAACTGTTCATCTGTCTTTGTAAGCCTACGACCGTTGTTGATATCAAAATAATATCATCAGCAAAAAGTAACACAAATAATTCTATCACATCAAAAGAAACTCCATGCTTTCCATTTTCAATAATTTCTAAGGCAAGATCATTGACAAATAATGAAAACAATATCGGACTACACACATCTCCTTGCTTTACACCCTTTGTACAATTCACAAAGTCAGATAATGTTGCTCCATTTCTCACTCTAGCCTTTACTTCTCTGTACATACTTTGTATACATCTGTGTAGTTTTCCTCTAACTCCATTTTTTAATAAAATAGGCCATAACAAATTTCTAGAAACAGAATCAAAAGCTTTTTGAAAATCTACAAAAGCAACATATAATTTATGGTTATGTGCAAATTGCTTTTGAACAGCAGCTAACAAAGTAAACATATGATCTACTGTGCTATAATCCTTCTTGAATCCAGCTTGGTATTCGCCTGTAATATTATGTGTCATTACCCATTCTTGTAGTCTATTATTAACAACTGAACTATATATCTTACTCGCTATATTACACAGATATATTCCTCGATAATTGTTTGTATCGTTTACATTTCCTTTCTTAAACAGAGGCAGAATGATGGATTCCACCCAACACTCTGGATAGATGCCGTTATCAAACAAATGGTTAAATAACTTCACTAAAAAATGTAACACATATTCACCTGAATATTTGAAAAACTCACCTATCAAGCCATCAGGACCTGCTGATTTACCGTGTTTTAATTTTCCAACTGCTACCATTATTTCCTGTGCTGTTATAGGACTATCTAATAATGCATCTCCCTCCCCTATGTCTTCAGTATCAACTGATTCAGTCACTTCCTTTTCCAATACATCTTTGAAATGATCGAACCACTGACTTGTAGATATTGTATTTTTTGGCTGAGATCTTTTACGTGATATTTTTCTTATAGTTTCCCAAAAGTTTGTCGGACTCTTTATGGCTGTCAGTAGTTCTTTTAAATGTAAGTCATTGAATTCCTTTTTCTTTCTTATAAGCATATTTTTATATTCTCTTCGTGCAATACAAAATGATGTCCTATCGTCTTTCTGTGATGAGCATTTGAATTTTCTAAATAGTCGTCTTACTTTACGTCTTGATACTCTACATTCATGATCAAACCAGTCTTTCGGTGGCTGTTTATTAAACTGAATTTTTGTCTTCATATATTCTGCTTGCTCTTTGATTATTTGATTAAAAGTGTTTATAGCTAGATTAACATCACTATCAATCAAATCCACTGCCCTGTTTATACCATCTTTTACACCTGTTGCATTCATTGAGTCAGTGAAGGTTTGAGCCAGTAAGGGTTTCCATCTATACTTAGTTATGAACTGATCTTCCCCTGCCTCCACACAACTTCTATTAGAGGTGCCCCTAAGATCTATATCTAAACACAACAAAACAGGTAAATGATCTGAATCTATTCTGTCTAGAACTTTAAGTGTCATGTTATCACAAGCAAAATCAAAGAAAGGCACAGAAGTTAAGAAATAATCAATAACACTGCTCCCATGGTCAGAAATATATGTGTAACAACCATTTTCATCGTTTTTACAAACACCATTTAATATGTATAAACCCAATGCTGAACACATATTCAGTAATGTTCTACCATATGAATTTATTACAGTATCCTTAGATTGCCTTTTAATGTGATTTTCAGCCTGTTTTGTACAGTTTTCAGATAAACTATTTACATCCACAAAATCAGGTAAGCAGTCAGAAGTCCGAGCATTTAAATCCCCACACAGTACAATATCAATATCATCAAACATGAACATCTTCTCCAAAACGTTTTCTTCAAGTATACTCATTCCATCCTCACAATCAAAAGAAGAATAATATGGAGAATTTTCTGGTTGTAAGTAGGTACAAATAAATAAAACATTCCTTGGAAAATGAAAAAAGTCTTTATCAAGAACAAAGCACACACAACAGTCACTACTATCATCAATATAGCGCACGTAAGGGAGAAAAACCTTACGCACAAGACAAATAATCCCCCCTGAACATCTCCCACGCTGTGTTAGTTTAACAGCTGGTTTCACAAAAATGTCATGATCTTCAAATAAATCGGACTCAAATTTCTCTACAAACGTTTCGACAAGACAAACAAAATCAAATGATTTGATAAAGTTGACAAAATCAGCATCCCGAAGTTTTGAAGCAATACCACATACATTCCATTGCAAGAAAGACAATCTTTTTGCATCACCATCCTCACTTCCCCCACTCCAGCTCCCACTACTAACATCATCTTCCTCCCCTCTCCTGTTTAACTGACTATAATTACCTCCCTCTACCACGTCATCCTCACTCATCCCATCAGCACTCTCCCCCACACCATCTGTTGCCTCGTCCCCGGAGAAGTTAGAAACAATATTGTCCACATAGTTTTTCTCCATAATCACATGATCAACATCACAATCAACACCTCTCTCAAATCCACTACCTGTGACATGCTCTTCATTAATAGTACTTGATGTATTTGTACATGGCAGCAAAACAACTCTCTGTTGACACACACTATTATCTTTATCTGCACACACGTTTCTATCATCACGATCACATCGTCTTTTCTCAATATAATCAGCCTCTGAGCTATCATACATATATTGTTATAAACATACTATCAGTTTCCCTTCCCGAAATAGCTGCTCTATCGGAAAAACCCGCTGTATCGGAAATGCCGACGGTATTTTTAGAACACAATTTACTGTCGCCAGTGCAACCTCTCACCTCCCCACCTATCCCACTAGCACGTGCAGCTTGACTGCCATCCATCACAGATGAACAGGTTGACCTCAACAGAAGCCCTGACCTGTCACCCCGTGTGTGTGCATCTTTCGCTGCAGGTGTAGGGTTGGATTTTTCTTCCCCCCTGAAACAAGGAACAACATTAAGGTGTTTGTGTGTGGGTGTTTGCGTTTCGGTGAGTGTTCTGAGGGGCCGGCCGACACGCTATCCAGCTTCCACCAGTCTGTCTTCCGCAGTGAGGTCGAACCGCTTCCCCTCGATGACCAGGTGGTCGTAGACCATGGTGGCTTTCTTCCCCTGCTCTCTGGCCCTCTTGAGGTGTGGAGTCAGCCTTCTTCTCAGCTCCCTGACTCTTGTGGAGAAATCTTCTCCGATGAAGACGTCTGAGCCTTTCAGCTTCCGCTTTTCTTTCAGAATCTTCTCTTTGTCTTTGAAGGAAGTACATCGGGCGATGATGGGCGACTTTGGACTGGCGTTCACACGGTGCACTCTGTCAAATTGTACAGATTCTGCCATTTCCAGTTGGTCAGTGAGCATATCTGTCACCATGCCTTCACATTCTTGCCAAGTTTCTTTTTCTCTTCTTGGCATTCCATAGATAACAATGTTATTTCGTTTGGATTGGCCTTCCAGGTAGTCAGTCTTTCTCTCCAGGTCTTCAACTCTCGTTTTCAGTGCGCTGTTTTCTTCTTTCAAAAGTTCATTTTCTCTCCTTAAACTGTCGATCGAAATCCCTAGCTCATGAATCTCATCCTTCAGGTCACGGTTTGACTCTTTCAACTCTGACATGTCCTTTTTCACGTCGTCAAGTTTGTTGTTTATGTCCGCCCTCATATCTGCTAGCATTTCTTTCACTGAAGTGTCTTCCCAGCATTTCTCACCTGCCGCCTGCCCACTACTGCTTGTCCGTCGCTGTCCTCCACTTCTCAGTGTTGTCTGCTTCATGGGGTCTGGCTTTGGAGGGCCAGGGTTCAGTTCAATGTCTCCACACTGATGGATCAAATTGCCCATGTAGAGCAGAAAGAGGAGCACACCTGTCATAGCACCGTCACACCGGGTTCGTAATGTCAACACGCGCAAAAACATGGCAGCTCTAAACTTTGCCCGTTTCAACATGAAAGCCTGGTAAACGGGCAAAAACCCACCGCACACGGACCGAAATACTATCGGGGAAACCGGCATAGTGCACCAGCTACCCACAGGCACACTATCGGTACTAGGCGATGCCTATAAATAGTCCAATTTGACAAAAAATACCAGAGCTCGTGAACACACACCTGTTCTTGACAAGTTCACCTTTGACCCCCGAGAGAGAGAGAGAGAGAGAGAGAGAGAGAGAGAGAGAGAGAGAGAGAGAGAGAGAGAGAGAGAGAGAGAACAGGGGTATTTTTCAGAGCTGGCCATAAACATTGCTCTAAATGTTAATAACAAGGGGACGGGATAACCTAGTAGTCAGAACATTACGCTCGCAATTTGACGACCCGAGCTCGATTCCCTTTCGAGAGCATATTTTCCGCTGGAGTTAACATCAGTGCTGACTCCACTCTCCCCAAATTAATGTCTTTTGGATGAGACTGTAAACCGAGACCCCGTGTGCAAACGCACGCAGGACATCTTGCGCACACGTTAAATCCTGTTCCGCTTTTCGTAAGAGTATGCCATTGTGTGCCGGTGGGAACAGATGACAATATTTACAAAGCTGCATACACACGGGGACTGGATGAAAAAAGCACAAGAGTGCTTATTCCTTTACCCTCGATATAAACGAATAAAAAACAGCATGGTGTTTTATAGGAAATATTGTAGGCAGATGGGTTAATCTACGTTAAGCCTGTTGGAGGAGGTGGGCGCGCGCGTTTTCATGTGTGTGTGTGTGTGTGTATGTGTGTATGTGTGTGTGTGTGTGTGTGTGTGTGTGTGTGTGTGTGTGTGTGTGTGTGTGTGTGTGTGTGTGTGTGTGTGTGTGTGTGTGTTTGCTGCTGTTGTTGTCTTCAGTTTAAGGTCTATTGCCTCTCAGTGATATCATACGAGGAATGTGCAAAGATTAGTGGCAATGGAAGGTTATGTTCGGAGTGGTGGGATGGGGATGGGCTTTCAATGATTTCGTATACCTCAATGTATTGTTGTCCTAGCAATATCTTGTGTGGAAAAAAGGGGGAAAAGAAAGAGATGAGTCGGCATTCGTCAGTCTCGGAAGACTATGGAGTTGCGCTTTAGGCTCTTGAGCACCGAGCCTGGGTAAGTAAATATGGAGGGCAAGCTGTTACCTATGCAGCAGACCCCCCCCCCCCCCCACGCCACTGGAATGGCAAGGACCGATACGAATGGTTCCAGTACCGTTGCAGGAGCCGCCAGAACGTTGCCATATACAGCCCTGAGCCGCCCTGCAGACTCCAAATCCCCGATTTTTTCTCAGTGGTGGTGTCTAAACACGACACCTTGTGCATGCTGGGTTTTATTTATTTTGTTGTCATCCGCTCCAGCGGCACACAATGGCCTGCTTATGCCAAAGGCAGAACGGGTTTTTAACATATACGCAAGATGTTCTGCGTGTGTTCACACACAGGGCCTTGTTTTATAGTTTCATCCGAAAAACTTGAAAGAGATGAAGAAATGAAAGAAAGATGGAAAAACATAAAGACAGACAGACACATAGACAGACAGATACACTGACACCAAAACACAGTAAAACAGAGACACGAGCATCAAAATACATTTTTCTATGGATGGACAAACAAAACCGGACTCCACGCATACTTAGTTACAAGTACAAGCTAAGTACATTTTGCTACCTTTTAAATGCACACACACACGCACGCACGCACGCACGCACGCACGCACGCACGCACTCTACATAAAACATGACAAGTAAGAGATATACTCATATTATAGTTTATTAATCATTTCAATTTCTTTATGTTGTGTACAATGTAATTTATTACTCTATGTTTGTAGGTTATGTACATATTCATTGATTTGTGATTCGTGTCATGACTGTTGCAAATTCAAAAACAATACACACAGTGGAAAAAGGAAAAACGAACCCCAAAGAAACAGGAAAGAAAAGAAAGACAAATATCAACAACCAACAGTCACAATTAGACAAAAAGCAAGCCGCAAAAAACAGCACCCCTCTACCCCCCAAGAAAAAACACATGTTTGAGAAGAACTTTTGTTAAAGACTCATCTGCTGTTTTTGAGAGTCACCCTAACCTGATAAAGATAAAATAAAGAACCCCTACTATGAGAAAAAGCCTTTTCATATGAGCATAACTGTAGTTTAGAAAAAAAAAGCCTACATATATTTTGAAAGAGAGAAATAAACCCTTTCCACTTGAGAATAACCCTTTGGTGATAGTACCTTCCCAGGCCCCAAAAGGGCAGGTACCCATTGACAGTTGGGTGAACTGGGGGACTGTACTGAAGCCAGGGCGCGCAAACTGTCACCCATTGGCGTCAACGCTGTTTCAACAGCCTTGCTTGGGGAGAGCCAGTGCTCTGACCCACCGACCTGCCCTGTCCCCCTTCTGACCTGCCCTGTCCCCTTTCTGACCTGCCCTGTCCCCCTTCTGACATGCCCCCTTGTCCTGTCCCTTACTGCCTGTCCCTTCTGACCTGCCCTGTCCCCCTTCCTGACACCTGCCCTGTCCCCTTCTGACCTGCCCTGTCCCCTTCTGACCTGCCCTGTCCCCCTTCTCCCCTTGAGGGAGCAGGCTGCAGAAAGGATGGCAGCACTTTAGACCTAGACACACTAGGGGAGCTGTTGGACGTTCCTCAGCTTAATGCCTAGCTAGGGTCACTCAGAATAGGACCTTTCTCCCTCAGCACATCCGAGAAGCACTGAGAGGTAGTGATACACACTGGATACACAGTTTTTTTCTAAGTATCTTGTCATAAAGGCAACCATACTTCGACTTCAGAGAGACGCAGTGAATGACGAACACGAAAGACGATGATAATGGTTTTGGCGCTGCAGCGTTCACTCTTAGAACATAATACTGTGTGGGAATGAAATAACTGCAAAAGAAGAAAGAAGAAGAAGAAGAAGAAGAAGAAGAAGAAAAGAAGAAGAAGAAGAAGAACAAGAAGAAGAAGAACAAGAAGAAGAAGAACAAGAAGAAGAAACACAACAAACAACAACAACAACAACAACAACAAGGAAAATAAAGGTGTTAGTAGCATGGATGGTGGTAGATGTAGTGGCAGTAATAACGACCATTGTTATGATGTCGATCTTGACGATGTTGATGATGTTGATGAGGGTGGTGATAAACTATATCAACAATGATGATGATAACATAAAACATTCACAGAAAACATGCCAACATTATGTTTTGCATGCATTTCAATGTACAAAAAACGTTCAACAAAGCAGAAAAGAATGGGTGTTGTGCAATATCTAACTGTAGTAAAAGCATTCACTGCTTTTGTATGTACATACTAGTTCAAAACTGAAACTCAATATTGCGTCATGAAGTTGTGCTAATGTTCACTACAAGATAAATAGTTCAATGAATAATACAATTTAAAAAAATCATTAACAACATCCCCCCTCGAAAGGAAAACTATCCAAACATACAGAAAAAACAGAAGTATGGTCACCAACAGCAGTAATAAAAAGCCATCAGAAATCAGCATCAATAACCCGACCCCCAGTCCTTATCTGCAGAAAGTTCTTTCATACCACAA
>CM060340.1:44504506-44507006 GCA_030674155.1 Stramonita haemastoma
GTGTGTTGTTTATGTGCATGTATGTGTCTGTGTGTCTGTGTGTGTATGGGGGAGGGGGAGGTGAGGCAGGGAGAGAAATGTGTGTGTGAGTGTGTGTGTCTGTGTGTGCGTGTGTGCGCGCTTGCTTGTGTGTGTGTGTGTGTGTGAGAGAGAGAGAGAGAGAGAGAGAGAGAGAGAGAGAGAGAGAGAGAGAGAGAGAGAGAGAGAGAGAGAGAGAAGAAGAAGACAGCAGACAGACAGAGACAGAAGACAGACAGAGAGACAGACAGAAGACAGACAGACAGACAGAGAAAAAGAGACAGAGAGACAGAAGACAGAGAGACAGACAGACAGACAGACAGACAGACAGAGACAGAGACAGAGAGAGGAGAGAGAGAGAGAGAGAGAGAGAGAGAGAGAGAGAGAGAGAGAGAGAGAGAGAGAGAGAGAGAGAGAGAGAGAGAGAGAGAGAGAATGGAAACTCTTTGATTTATTAGGAACTATTAGAAACAAGGTTTCGCAGTCCATGCATACTGTACGCTATAAGCTATGTGCATGTTGTTGTTGCCTTTAACATTACTTTCTACGTTGTGTCTGCTCCCTTCTTTCTGAATAAACATTAAGAAACCAAAGTTCAAGTGAAGCTTGTGCAGCCGTGTGTATGGATGCAAAACTCCAAGATCTGGCCACACAAAGACACCCCCAAACAGTAAACAGAACAAAAATGAATTTTCCCCTAAAACAATCAAACCAACAAAGAAACTCCCCCCTCACCAACCTTTGTTTCACAGCCTCAGCCCCACACACTTTGCTGTGAAGAAACAGACACAGCACCGAAACTTCAAACTGCAATAATGCACCATCGGGGATCTTACATAATGAACATCACACCGTTTGGGATGGCAGAACCTCATTGTCCAGAACATCACCAGAAGCAGCACACTGGTTGACCTCTCGCAGAAACAGGGAAAAGCTGATGACTGGAACATCAGCTAACCGGGACTTTCAAACCATTCTGCAGAACATTGCTCTAAGTCTCATGTCGTGGGATATGATTTACACAAGAGGTTTGATGGTGATTCCAATATCGGATGACAGTCACACATGGCGGATTTGGGATGATAGGTCTGACGTTACGGGGCACCGCCACAAAGGGCTTTGTGTAACGGGAGTTCATAGTAATTGACACTTTGTTGCATGGATAACATTCAAACCATAGGGTTTTTTTCCACTACACACACACACACACACACACACACACACACACACACACACACACACACACACACACACACACACACACACACACACACACACGGTTTATCGATCACATATTTGTGAGAAGAACGCAGGTGTGTAAACATGTTCGAGCACGCATTTACGCGCGTGCGCGCGCACACACACACACCACACACACAAACACAAACACACACACATCACACATACATCCACACATAACACACACACAACACACACTCATATACTCACACATACAACACACATATACACTCACACACAAACACACACACACACACACCACACACACACACACACACACACACACACACACACACACACACACACACACACACACACCACCTCCAACACCTCCAACACCTCCAACTCGCGCGCACGCGTTCACAACACACACATATTGCTGACACACACACACACACACATACACACACACACACACACACACACACACACACACACACACACACACACACACACACACACACACACACACACACCCTTCCACACACACAGAGAATACAAAAAGTATATAATATAGTTTCATCATGTGCCTGTGGCTGACTGACCTACAAAAGCAGCAGGCACCTCTGGCTGTCCCTGCATTGCAACAGTGGCGGGCAGAGCAGCACTGGTCTTATAAGCAATACGCACTGCTGGTTGCACCGGGAGCAGCGTAGCCAGTTGGATACTTCGTTCCCCAAACAATTCACTTACCTTGAATGTCTCGTGGTTTCTGACCACAATGATCCAATGGCGCAATCTGTTTCCCTTTTCTTTTTTTTCTTTTTTTTTCTTTTTGGTTAATTATGGTGGTGGTGGTGGTGGTGGGGGGGTTACTTGTACTTTCATTTTGGACATTAAGCCCATAACAATATTTATGTCCTGTATTTTAATGATGTTCTTTAAAAAAAATTAAAAGACCCCAAAGCATTCCTTTGGGTGATTATAAATCCCCCTTTCCCTCCTAAAAAAGGAAGAAAAAAAATAACACGAATGCCAACACCTACAGATGCAAGAAAAGATAGATATTTGGCGCCAACACTTAAGCAGATTGTATTGAATTTTATTGTATTTTATCGTATCGTGTCGTATTGTTTTGTATTGTAATGTATTTATTGTATTGTGCTGATGGTATTGTGTTGTATTGTGTGGTAATGCATTGAAATGCATTGTTATGTATTGTTTTGTCATGTTTGGTAGTGTTTTGTATGTATTGTATTGTATTGTATTGTAATGTATGAACTACTTTATGTTATGCTGTATT
>CM060340.1:44514506-44532006 GCA_030674155.1 Stramonita haemastoma
GCTTTGGGCCTTGCAGGACTCGATTTTCGGCTCCTGGCCGAGCACACTTCAGAGGTCCCAGTGATTGCAGCCTAACTTACCCTCTGTGGTAAAAGCAGACACTTTTTAGAATTCAGAAGTGTCCATGGCAGCCCTAAGAATAGGTAGATGTTCCTGTGGCCTACCACTGCTGCCAGTAAAAGATGAAAATAGAAAGAGAAAGAAAATAAGATAGGAAAGTGTAAACACAAAAACAATGGAATATAGAAGAAAATATCCACCTATTGAATCTTTGTGCCTTATGATCGCTTATCCTTTATATAAAGGATGCCAGGGAGATCATAAAGTCCGTACCCAGCTGATAGGCTAGTCCCAGCTGGATAACAATGATAACCCAAACATTACCAGACACTTTCAGTGCTGGCGCAAGCAGTAGCACACACACACACACACACACACACACACACACACACACACACACACACACACACACACACACACACACACACACACACACACACACACACACACAAAGGTTATACACTTTGGCAGGGTTATATCAATAGATTAAACGTATAAATAAAAGAGTATATGAATAAGTCATTAAGTAGATGAATAAATAAATAAATAAATACATGAATAAATGAATAAATAAATAAATAGATACATACATAAAATGGATAAATAAATAAATAATAAATAAATGAGTAAATAAATAAATAAACAAATAAATAAATAATAAAACAGATAAAAATAACCAAACCTTCAGGGCGTGGCAGCAAGGTATGAGGGCTTAAAGCAGAGCGGAGTGTCGGTGACACTGAAGCTGACTGGATGATGATGTAGCCTGACCTGGGCTTCTGTCCTGTTCACTGCACACAGCTGATTGATCGAGTCGGGCACCGCCCCCCCCCCCCCCCCCCCCCCTCTCCTCCTCTCTCTCTCTCTCTCTCTCTCTCCTCTCTCTCTCTCTCCTCTCTCTCTCTCTCTCTCTCTCTCTCTCTCTCTCTCTCTCTCTCTCTCTCTCTCTCCTCTCTCTCTCCTCTCCTCTCTCTCCTCTCTCCTCTCTCTCCTCTCTCTCCCCCTACACACACGCACGCACACAACGTCGCAACAACACTCCCACACACCACTACACACACGCACGCATCGCACGCACCACACTACGCACATTCACACACACGCGCGCGCGCGCACGCGCGTGCCCAACACACACACGCACGCCACGCACCACACCACACACACACACACACCACACACCACACACACACACACACACACACACACACACACACAACACACAACACACACACACACACACACACACACACACAAGAAGCCCGGTAGGTGGGTGGTGTATAGGAAACACATCTACCTAGCAAGTGAAAGGTCCAGGTTCGATTCCCGTTTGTGTCTGAAACTTTTTCCTCCGTCCATTATTAGTCCATGAACAGTGGTCTGGGTGCTAGTTTTTTTCTCCGGATGATGCATCAAACTGAGATCCCCAGTGCAACACACATTTAGTGCACGTGAGAGAACCAACGGCAACAAGAAACTGTCCTTGGCAACATTCTGTACTAAAAATGCATACAAACAAACAAAAAACCTCTAACAACAATAGCTGCTCTGCTAGGGAAACAAATAGAAATTCGGACAGGAAAAAAGGCAACAAAAAGGATAAATAATAATAAAAAAAACTAATCAAAATAAATCATGCGTGGCGCTGCTCTTGTGGCGACGAAACTCTTCCCCGAGAGAGCAGCCCGAATTTTACGCAGATAAATCTGCCGTGACTTAAAGTGGTATACAACCTTCCAACGCTTGTCTGTACTATCTCAAGTTAGTTTTGCAATTTTTAAGAAGTGTTCTGCCGTGACTTTAAGTGGCATGCAAGTTTCCAACACTTGTCCGTACTATCTTACTTATTTTATTTGTGCAATGTTTTAGGAGTAATCGGCCGTGATTTTAAGCGGTATTCAATCTTCCATCGCTCGTCAGTACTATTTGAAGTTATGTTTGCAATGTCCAAGAAGTGTTTTTAGAGCTCTCAACTCCAACCGGCAACCAAGAAAAAAAAGAAAGAAAAGAAACAGATGTATAGTGTTCAATTGCAAAAGTTCTCGTTGTTGTTGTTTGTTTATGTTGATGGGCATTACCCAGGTGTCACCCAGAATGATTATGCACCCTGTCTTTCTCATCACACCTGGGAAGTGCAGTGACATACGTAGTGATGTTAAAACACGTCTTTTATAGAGTGTGTAAAGACAGACGCACGTAAAGACTGGTGGACATATCGAATTATAGCTAATATTAAGCATTAAACAAGCAGGCGAAAAGACAGACCGCTGAGCATATATCCAATGCCTATCTCTCTCTCTCTCTCTCTCTCTCTCTTCCTCCTCTCTCTCTCTCTCTCTCTCTCTCTCTCTCTCTCTCTCTCTCTCTCCTCTCTCTCTCTCCTCTCTCTCTCTCCTCTCTCTCTCTCTCTCTCTCTCTCTCTTCTCTCTCTCTCTCTCTCTCTCTCTCTCTCTCTCTCTCTCTCTCTCTCTTCTATCTATCTATCTATCTTATCTATTTTCTATCCCTTAGTCTGGCGACCTTGTGGGGCACCCATTAAGTCTTGACAACCAGTTCCCTCCATTCCTCTCTCTGTTCTGCCTTTTTCAGGGTTTTGTTGAGTTCTAGGCCTGTCTATTCGCTGATGTTGTCCTCCCATCTCTTCTTTGGTCTGCCTCTTTTTCTTCCTCCTTGGACAGTGCCTTGCAGTATTGTTTTTGCTAGTCCTTTTGATCTTGTGACATGCCCGTACCATTTAAGTTTACGCTTGTTTACGATTGATAGGTTTTCGTAGGGACCAATGGTTTGCTGGATCCAGCCAACCATATCCAATTGTAGCTAATATTCAACATAACACGAAAAGACAGACAGGTGAAATATTGATTGTGGTAATCATATTAACACGACGAATATTATTTTGTACACTTATGTCACGCAGTTCTCTGCGTGAATTCGGCTGCTCTCCGGGGAGAGGGTCGACATGTGCAGCGCCTACCATGTTTTCCTTTTCCTGCATGATGTGTATTGTTCCTATCAGTTTTTTTACATAATTTGCAGGACACCCTGTTGCGTGGTTTTTTATGCGTAAATGTGAGTTACACACGACCCGTTATCGTCCTCGAAACATCCGATTAATTATTTACCAGTCAATTAATCATATCAGTCTACCACCCACGGAATCGCTAGTGAACAAGGATGGATGATCAAGGTAAATAACCTATATAGTTTTCATTTGATTTGACTCTGAGTAGCTTCCCTTTCATTGCTGACAAAATCATTACCAGTGACGCTCCACCACGAAATGAGTTGCTTAGCACCTAACCAACTTTTCCGCTAGGAGCCATTAAAGACAGGCGGGGCCCAAATTGTCGATTTTAAATTTTGACTGATTATAAAACCATAGCCATTATTCTACCTTGTTGCGAAGTACCAAGGCTTAATTTTGTTTCCTCTTGCCTATTAAACGCGTTTTAAAAACACCTAAGCCCTCATTCTGACCACCTATTACGATACTTAACTTGTCAGTTTCTCATTTGTAATTTTCTGCAGTCTATCATTTTAAGTTGTAAACTCTCATAGTAACTGTTTAATTTTAACTATTTCGTATTGTATAGCCATTGATTGATGATAAGTGACATGTGATAATAAATGACCTATGGTGCAATGCACTCTTATTGCTGGTGATAACTATTCCAGTGTTTTTCCGTTCCTCCTCAAGTGACAGGTTTGCCCATGGTCAGTTTTGTGTAAACACACGTTCTTTCCTCCTGGAAGTGACAGGTTTGCCCATGGTCAGTTTTGTGTAAACACACGTTCTTTCCCTCCTGGAAGGTGACAGGTTTGCCCATGGTCAGGTTTGTGTAAACACACGTTCTTTCCTCCTGGAAGCTGACAGGTTTGCCCATGGTCAGTTTTGTGTAAACACACGTTCTTTTCCTCCTGGAAGGTGACAGGTTTGCCCATGGTCAGTTTTGTGTAAACACACGTTCTTTTCCTCCTGGAAGTGACAGGTTTGCCCATGGTCAGTTTTGTGTAAACACACGTTCTTTCCCTGCTGGAAGCTGGCCCCATTCCCACGTCAGGGAGTACACGGGGTAAGTTTGGGTTTTCGTAGCCCACCGAACGCTGACAAATTTGTGGATCTTTAACTTGCATAGTTGATCTTCTGCATGACTATATGAAGAGAATTGAATAACAGGCAAAGAAGGAAAACAGTCTTTCCATGTTTTGTCATTGAACGCATGTTTCATATTATTTGAATTGAGCTTAAATGGTTCACAGTTGTCACTGATAATGTCAGGTGGTCGAATAACAATGTTGCCTATGTAAAAAGGTAAGGTAAAGGTGTCCCATAACCTGTGTGGTCGTAGGGGAGCGAGGCATCAGAGATCTCGGCTTCTCTAGGGGCCAGCATATTGAGGGCGATGCCCATCTCCTCTCCCTCGCTGTTTACCTTCCCTGACCCTAAAGAAGGCAGGTACCCATTGACAGCTGGGTGGACTGGAGGACTGAGGTGAAGCAAGACATGCAAAATTAATGTCACCCATCCACTTGGTAACCACACTCACTGCCACTTAACCTTAGCTGGGGAAAACAAGTGCTCTGACTTGATAGCACGGAGCTATCCCCTCTCCAATTTCTTTTCTTACCAATATGTAGCTTTTCCAAAGTATGCTTGCATGGGTATACTAAAGTATTTACATGTCATATATTTCATGGGTAGACTGAAGTATTTACATGTCATATTTGTGGGTAGACTCAAGTATTTACATGTCATATTTGTGGGTAGACTCAAGTATTTACATGTCATATTTATGGGTAGACTGAAGTATTTACATGTCATATTTATGGGTAGACTGAAGTATTTACATGTCATATTTATGGGTATACTCAAGTATTTACATGTCATATTTGTGGGTAGACTGAAGTATTTACATGTCATATTTGTGGGTAGACTGAAGTATTTACATGTCATATTATTTGTGGGTAGACTGAAGTATTTACATGTCATATTTATGGGTAGACTGAAGTATTTACATGTCATATTTGTGGGTAGACTGAAGTATTTACATGTCATAATTATTTGTGGGTAGACTGAAGTATTTACATGTCATATTTATGGGTAGACTGAAGTATTTACATGTCATATTTATGGGTATATAGGTCATATTTATGGATAGACTGAAGTATTCAGAGGTCATATTTATAATAAACTAAAGTATTCAGAGTCATATTCATGTGAACTCTGCAAATGGTCGTCTGGGTGGTTTACCAATGACTATTTGTTTCGCAGCTGTGTTTTCACATTTGAATTGGAATTTTATTCCAGATTTGTTTTTTACCGTTTCTTTAAATTTGTCTCGGTTTTCTTTCTTCAATCAGTAATGATGATTATCAGGTGGGTTTTTTTCTTCAATCAGTAATGATGATTATCATGGTGGGTTTTCTTTCTTCAATCAGTAATGATGATTATCAGGTGGGTTTTCTTTCTTCAATCAGTAATGATGATTATCAGGTGGGTTTTCTTTCTTCAATTAGTAATGATGATTTCATGGTGGGTTTTTTTCTTCAATCAGTAATGATGATTATCAGGTGGGTTTTCTTTCTTCAATCAGTAATGATGATTATCAGGTGGGTTTTCTTTCTTCAATTAGTAATGATGATTATCAGGTGGGTTTTCTTTCTTCAATCAGTAATGATGATTACCAGGTGGGTTTTCTTTCTTCAATCAGTAATGATGATTATCAGGTGGGTTTTCTTTCTTCAATCAGTAATGATGATTATCAGGTGGGTTTTCTTTCTTCAATCAGTGATGATGATTATCAGGTGGGTTTTCTTTCTTCAATCAGTAATGATGATTATCAGGTGGGTTTTCTTTCTTCAATCAGTAATGATGATTATCAGGTGGGTTTTCTTTCTTCAATCAGTAATGATGATTATCAGGTGGGTTTTCTTTCCCAGTGAATGTCAGGTCAGGGATACAGGAGAGGATTTGTTTTCCTCGTCAAAAGGACGGAACGTCAATGACAGCGAACCACCATCAGCACCAGTGTGTCACTCACTCACTCTCACTTCCCGCCTCTTTTGAAGTGTTGTTGTTTATTTTACCTCTGTTCTCTTCCACGACAATTCCATGAACCACCACCACCCCCCCCTCCCTCCTACCCGCAAGCTACTACCTCCCCCAACGATCTCTCCCGTCTAACCGCAGTGCACCCTCTCTCCCCCCCCCCCCTCTCCAGCCGGATCGATTATCGATAACATTGGCATGCACACAGGTTATTTGGCAGCTAGGGGCCTATACTGCAGGGTCTGTCAGCCCCATTATTCCCTGATCAGCAGTCAGGAAACCTGGTCATGGGTGACGACCAGTTTCAATAGGAGGACTTGAGGCAGGTGTTCAGAAACATGGGGAGAGGGGGGAGGGGGGAGGTTAGGAGGTGGGGGGTGGGGGAGGAAGAAGTGTCAGTTCTAAGAGGGAGGTGGGGTGTGAGTGTGAGGGGTGAGAGAGTGAGTGAGAGGCGGGTGAGAGAGAAAGAAGTGAGGTGGAGTGTGCGTGTGAGGGGGGGGAGGAGGGTGTGTGTATGTGGGGGGATGGTGATATATATATATTATATATATATATATACATATATATATATATATATTATATATATAATATGTATGTGTGTGTGTGTGTGTGTGTGTGTGTGCGCGCGCGCAAGCACGCGTGCGTGCTTACGTACGTGTGTGTGTATGTGTGTGTGACGCATGGTTGTGTATCCTAACAAGACTTGTTTGTGTAAACAACAAGAAAGGATGAAATGAACAATTCTGGATGAATTAAGAAAACGAATAAATTTTGTAAATGAACTGGAACTAAACAGGAGAAGAAAGGGGAAGTAAGAAAGTGAAGGGAGGTAAGGGACAAGAGATGGAGAGTGGAGAGGAATTTTGTTGGGAGTTACCAAACTTTTCAACGAAAACAACAGAGAGAGAGAGAGAGAGAGAGAGAGGAGAGAGAGAGAGAGAGGAGAGAGAGAGAAGAGAGAGAGAGAGAGAGAGAGAGAGAGAGAGAGGGGGGGGGGTCAACGTATGAATGAATAAATGAATGAATGAATAAATGACTGAATAATCTTTATTTTTCAAGGTAGCAAAGTAAGTATTTACATATGTTGTTTTTTTTATCCAGCCCTTATCCTGATTAGGAAAGAGCAAAAAACACCCCACCAAACCAAAAAAGCAACCAAAAGCAAATATAAAAACAGAGAGCAAAAACAAAACAAAAGAATTACAAAATCTCCATCATCAGAATAGAAGTTCAGCTTGCGGTTGTAAAAAGGGGATGTGTATACATTCAACAAATGCATAATCTCCAATAGGTACATTGATATTTATTTAAGCAAATGAGATGTATTCAACAAACAAACTCTAACTGACCTCATGGTTATAGTTAAATCAAATTGACTGAAATTGAGAGGAGACAGCAGAGAAGGGTGTAGCCTGAACTTGAGAGAGAGAGAGAGAGAGAGAGAGAGAGAGAGAGAGAGAGAGAGAGAGAGAGAGAGAGAGAGAGAGAGAGAGAGAGAGAGAGAGAGAGAGAGAGACAGACAGACAGACAGACAGACAGACAGACAGACAGACAGACAGACAGACAGACAGACAGACAGACAGACAGACAGAGACAGACAGGGACAGAGACAGAGATAGAAGGCAGGGCAAGGCAAAGCAAGGCAAGGCAAGGCAAATTATTTTATTCGAGGATAATGAATAAGCACTCATGTGCTTTTTTACGTCCAGTCCTTGCCCTTATCAGGGATAAAATCAAGATTTTAAAAAAATCCTTAAACTAAACAATAACAATAATGAAATACTAGAACAAGAAACTATACCCAGTATCGAACAACATACAAGAAATAAGGACACTATATATAATAAAGTAATAGAAATGCACTCATTCAGACGACGAAAATCAGAAGTCACAATAAAATGATGATTTTGATGATTAAAGAAAAAAAAACGCACTAATAGATAAAGAGCAAAAAGAGAACATAATAAATTAAACAACGGAAAACATTAATCCACCACCATCTATCAATACGTTATGTAAGTCATATAAATCATATATTTGGATAAAAGGGGAGAAAATTAACTAATATCCTTATTGGAGTGGGGGTGGGGAGAAATACTAACAATAAAAATTACACAGAGAGAGAGAGAGAGAGAGAGAGAGAGAGAGAGAGAGAGAGAGAGAGAGAGAGAGAGAGAGAGAGAGAGAGAGAGAGAGAGAGAGAGAGAGAGACAGAGACAGAGAGAGAGAGAGAGAGAGAGAGAGAGAGAGAGAGAGAGAGAGTAGGTGGATTGGTGGTCTAGAGGTAACGCGCCTGTATAGAAAGCGAAAAGTCGAGATCGAATGTGTGCGGTGGTTTGAATCCCGTTTGGGCCTAAAACGTTTCCCCCATCTATTAGGCCATGAGTGCAGGTTTGGGTGCTAGTCTTTCGGATGAGTCGATAAACAGAGATACTGTGTGTTACACCTCATTATTTAGTGCTCGTAAAAAAAAAAACCCACGGTAACAAGTGTTGTCCCTGGCAAAATTCTGTAGAAAACCTACTCTGATAGGGAAACAAATACAATTGCAGACAGGAAAAGAAAAAAAATGGATGGCGCTGCTCTTGTGGCGACACACTCTCCCAAGGGATAGCAGCCCGAAATTCACACAGAAAATCTGCTGTGACATAAAGTGGTATTTAAATGAAATACAATACTATTTGGTGTGTGTGTGTGTGTGTGTGTGTGTGTGTGTGTGCGCGCGCGCGCGCGCGTGCGCGCGCGTGCGCACGTGCGTGTGTGTTGTGTTGTGAGTGTGACATAAGAATAATACTTATACATCTAACAATAACAATAATGATTATAACAATAAAATCATGATGATAATCAGATGCATGATTATCTGAAGTATCACTGCTCTGAATCTGAGAGTCCGTCTAATATCACTTTAAGCGAACAGATGTCAAATCAAAGACACACATCGTCACTTTTATCTTCCCCTATCCTGTATTCCCGCAGACAGTGGTGGCACCCTAAAGATTCTGCATCCAGCTTCCTCCATTCCTCGTGGTCTTCTGCTTTCCGTAGCAGATTGTTCCACTCAAGGCCAGTCCCTTCTCTGATGTTCCCTTCCCATCGTTTTCTCTGTCTGCGTCTTTGTGTCCCTGCTTTTAGTGTTCCCTGCAGGGCAGTCCTGGTCAGTCCAGATGTTCGTGTGACGTGCCTGTATCACTTTAGCTTGCGTTTTTCCCTGAAGTCTAGAGCTCTTCACATAGCCCGATAGCGGTTTTAATTCTGGTTTCTGTCCACTTGCACATTATCGATGTGATCCCTGTATGAGATACCAAGGAGTTTATAAGTTCATCTCATCTCCATTGCCTGTACCCTACTTTCAATGTCTGCTGTTATGGTCCAAGTTTCACAATTCTGTGTACAAAAATATGGACATGATCAGGGCACGCATCAGTCTGATCTTGAAGTTGATGGCGATGTCGTTGTCATTTCAGAGAACTTTCAGATTGGCCATTGCAGCTGTGGTCTGGGTTATCCTTGAGAGAATCTGAAATAAAGATCTGGCAGACAGGGGAGTGGCCAACACCTTGGACACAGTCCCCGATTATCAATTTACCAAAGAAAAGCAACCTACAACTCTGCCAAACCTACCGTACCATCCGCCTGATCAGTCATCCAAGAAAACTCATTCTAAGAATCCTCCTGAACAGACTAAAGCCTCAAGCTGAGGAGATCATCAAAGAAGAGCAGGCAGGGTTCCGAGCAGGATGGATCACAAATTTTCAACCTTATAATACTCTGTGAGTAATACTTGAAACACTCTGTGAGTAATACTTGCAACGCCAACAAGATCTTTACCACAGCTTTGTAGACTTTAAGAGGGCGTTTGACAGAGTCTGGCATGCAGCTCTGAGGGCAACTATGAGGTTGTATAGCATCAATGCCAACCTGATCAGAACCATAGAATGCCTTTATAACAAGGCAACCAGTGCAGTCTACTATGATAACAACATAGGAGATTGATTTCGAAGCACAATTGGAGTAGGCCAAGGATGTCTGGTCTTTCCCACTCTCTTCAATATGTTCTCAGAGAGAACAACTGGCACACTTGAAAATCATGAGGTAACAATCATAAATGGGGCAGTATAATTCCAAACTTACATTTTGCTGATGACATCGACGGCCTAGCTGGAGAAGAGCCTTAACTTGTCAAAGGCTTTTCAGCATATGGCATGCAGAACAGTGCAGAGAAATCCCAGCTGATTACAATAGTGTCAATGGCATCAGCAATGATATGATTATAGATGGCATGAAAATCGAGACCGTCCATAGCTTTAAATATCTGGGAGCAATAGTGTCAGATGACGTTGTATAAAATGATGATTCATCTGATGACGGTTTGTTATGTATGAAAGTGGATCAGTGTAGAGAGTGAAGAGGAAAGGCCATAGAATGGAAACCTGTGGAACTCCACATTCCAGCTTGACAGGTTTTGATTGAATTTTGCTGACAATAACTGTCTGAAAGCAGCCTGTAAGGTCTGACATGAACCACGTGAGGGCTGCTCCATTAGTGTCAAAGGTTTTTAAGGCAGGAGAGAAAAAATGATTGCTCTTTAGTGTCAAAGGCTGCAGACAAGTCGACATGCGGGAGAAGGGAGAATTTTTTGCTGAACCAGAAGCACATAATCTGAAGGTGTAGACTAGGGTAGCTTCAGTCCTGCGAAAAAGACTGAAAAAGGGGAAGGAGACTATTGGAATGAAGTTAGCACGCACGCACGCACGCACACGCACACACACACACACACACACACACACACACACACACACACACACACACACACACACACACACATACACACACACACACACAGACACAAACACACAAACACACACACACACACACACACACACATACACACACACACACACACACACACACACACACACACACACACACACACACACACACACACACACACCACACACAACAGTCCAAATAAGTGGTATCATATGTTTATAATGATTATATGCAGACGGCAGGATAGTATTAAGCAAATTCTTGGCACCAAAAGCGGTATGCCACCGAGGAATTATTCTTTGTGATTCACTGGCTATTTGAATTCTTCAAATCCAAAGAAGCCAGTGCCCGCCCCCGCTCCCCAACCACCTTCCACTCTCTTGTCCTATATTTGTCTTTTTTCTCTGTCTCGCTATTTGTATTTTGTACCACTTTGCCACAGCAGATTTCTCTGCGTGAAATTCAGGCTGCTCTCCCCGGGTAGAGAGCGTCGCCACAAGTGCAGCGCTTACCCATTTTTTTTCGGTTTCCTGTATGCAACTGTATTTGTTTCCCTATTAGAGTGGCTTTTTTCTACAGAATATTGCCAGGGTCAACCCTCTTGTTGCCGTGGGTTCTTTCACATGCGCTAAATAGTGATGTGTAACACACAGGACCTCGGTTTATTGTCTCATCCAATTGACTATATCTGTCTTTTTCTCTGTCTGCTTGTGTCCGTCTTTTTCTCTGTCTGCCTGTGTCCGTCTTTTTCTCTGTCTGCCTGTGTTCGTCTTTTTCTCTGTCTCCCCGTGTCTTTATCAATTCATCTCTTTGGCTGTCTCTCTATGTCCCCGTGTTTGTCCCTGTCTCTCTCTCTCTGTCTCTATATATGCCCCTGTCTCTCTCTCTGTGTGTCTCTATCTATGCCCCTGTCCCTGTCTCTCTCTCTCTGTCTCTATCTATGCCCCTGTCCCTGTCTCTCTCTCTCTCTTTGTCTCTATCTATGTCCCTGTCCCTGTCTCTCTCTCTCTCTTTGTCTCTATCTATGCCCCTGTCCCTGTCTCTCTCTCTGTCTGTCTCTATCTATGCCCCTATCCCTGTCTCTCTCTCTGTCTGTCTCTATCTATGCCCCTATCCCTGTCTCTCTCTCTGTCTCTATCTATGCCCCTATCCCTGTCTCTCTCTGTGTCTCTATCTATGCCCCTGTCCCTGTCTCTCTCTCTCTCTGTCTCTATCTATGTCCCTGTCCCTGTCTCTCTCTCTGTCTCTATCTATGCCCCTATCCCTGTCTCTCTCTGTGTCTCTATCTATGCCCCTGTCCCTGTCTCTCTCTCTCTCTGACTCTATCTATGCCCCTGTCCCTGTCTCTCTCTGTGTCTCTATCTATGCCCCTGTCCCTGTCTCTCTCTCTCTCTGTCTCTATCTATGTCCCTGTCCCTGTCTCTCTCTCTGTCTGTCTCTATCTATGCCCCTGTCCCTGTCTCTCTCTCTCTGTCTCTATCTATGCCCCTGTCCCTGTCTCTCTCTCTCTCTGTCTCTATATATGCCCCTGTCCCTGTCTCTCTCTCTCTCTGTCTCTATCTATGCCCCTATCCCTGTCTCTCTCTCTCTGTCTCTATCTATGCCCCTGTCCCTGTCTCTCTCTCTCTGTCTCTATCTATGCCCTGTCCCTGTCTCTCTCTCTCTCTGTCTCTATCTATGCCCCTGTCCCTGTCTCTCTCTTTGTCTCTATCTATGCCCCTGTATTCAGCATCTGGCATATTAATATAATTATGATCAACAGTCATGTTGTGACCACATATGCAAATCATAGTCCTGTGTGTTTTACTTGGTTTAAAAAGCGTATCAAATTCCTAAAGTAGGACAGAAATCTATCTTTTACAGAAAATTTAAAAACTTCAATGCACGAGATTTGTGACGCTCCACCACAAAATGAGTCGCTTAGCACATTACCCAATTTTGGGCTAGGAGCCATTAAAGGCAGGTGGGGGTCAAGTTATAAATTTTGTGATTTTGATTGATTATTAAACTAGATCTGTTTATTTATCTTTTAATGAAATACCAAGTTATAATTTTTATTCCTTTTGCTTTTAAATGTGTTTTGAAAATACCAAAGCACTCATTCTGACAACCTGTTACTAAAATAAACTTGCCCGTTTCTCATTTTGTCCCATCCTGCAGTCTATTATTTCAATTTGTAATAATGTTGCACAGAATTGTCCGATCTTCAATCTGTTTTTTGTATTTGATAGCCACTTTATTGCACATTAATAACATGTCAATAACTAAAAATTGACCTAATGTGCACTCCGTCTCATTATGTGGTGGAGCGTCACATTTTCTTTCAGACTTGATAAACTCGCCATTACAAGGCATATACCAACTCGGACACCCCAGTGAGGCTGCTGAATGCTGGCCCGATTAGTACATTAACACCAGGCATGACAACATGCCCCCTTCATAAGAAAGAGTTAAAGAAAATGATAAACCTCCTTGGATAATGAAGACCTAGAGTCTGAAATACATTTAAGAGACTATTTGAAAATCTAGGGTTCGAAAGAGGAATTTAAAATGTAAAGAAACAAAGTAACTTCAGTAAAACGCAGATTAAAACGTGATTACTTTCAAAAGCAGTTAATTACAAATACCGATTCTCATCAAATATGGAAAGCCATCATTATTGACAAAATAACCCATATAAAAAATTCAACAAACTGATGAAGATATAACAGCTAATGAATTGAACAATCATTTCTCAAACATCGCCACTTAAGTAATATCATGTGGCGAGTTAAACTTTTTTCATTAGTTAGAACAGTATATCGAATCCAAAGAAATTAAATTCCCATTTGAATTACTTTCAATGCAACTATAGACGTGTTGGAAAATTTATCTTTCGACACAAATTCCAGAACACGTGATTTTGACAACCTGGATGGAAGAATAATGAAACTTTCTGGTCCAGTTATTTTGTATTTTGTATTTTGTACCACTATATGTCACAGCAGATTTATCTGCGTGAAATTCGGGCTGCTCTCCCGGGAGAGCGCGTGGCCACAAGTGCAGCGCCTACCTTTTTTTTCTTTTTCCTGCATGCAATTGTATTTGTTTCCCTATCATTTGTTTCTCTCTTATAGTTGAAACACTGACATAATTATTTACATAACTTGTGAAGGAGAAAAACAATTTTCCTCTCATATTCAAAAGGGAAAAAGTCATACCAGTCCCCAAACCTGGTGACTCTTTTTGTCCTTCAAATTACAGACCAATAGCAAGTATGTCTGTCTTATCTAAGCCCACCAAAAATCGTATCCAAAAATGTATATATTCCTGCTTTGTAAACAACAATCTAATGAATGAATATCAGTCAGGTTTTTTGTACACTATTTCTGTCACACAGCTCTAACTCATCTTCGGGACTGTCCTCTGCACAACATGAATTAAAAGAAATATACAGGTCTAATTGTTGTCTTAAAAAAGATTTGGATGTATTTAATCATTCTTTGATGTTGCGAAAACTTCACATGTATAAACTAGCACCAGAAATAATCGATTTAAAAAAAAAACATGTGTCATACAGGCAGCAGATGGTAAGTGCAAAAATTCAAATATCAGAACCAAAAGGTTGAATATTGGGTCCCTTTTTATTTTCAATCTATGTAAAATACCTACCCTCATTTATATAAAGTAGTTAAGAATTATTTGCCGATGACACATGCCTTCATTGTAGTGATACTAACCCCCACAGACTGTCCCTCAAACTTCAAAACAATATCCACAGATTATGTGCTTGAACTCAATCAAACTATGATTATTATATGTACTTAAATGCACAAATAAAAACTAAGTGTATGTACGTACTAATAAGACAAACGAGACACAAATGAAAAATAAATGACGTTGTCTGTTGAAAGAGAAAAGCGTGATTAAAGAAGGGGATTTACACAGTTTTGGGTCTGATCGCTGACAAAAATCCTACCTGCACTGACCACGTGATAGCACTAGTAAACAGGTCCTGCTATCGAGCTACTGCAGGCTTCAAAATTAGAACACTTTCTTAATAATCATCCACACAAACTTTTTGTGGCAATATCTTGCCTGTAGTTGACTATGCTTCATCTCTTTGAGACAGCTGCAGTGAAACAAATTTAAAATTCATTCATCAATAATGTAAAAGAGCACTAAACTTGTTTTGTTAAAATCAAGCTCCATAACCATCAACGAATTTAAGCAAATAAATATTCTTACCTTCCAAAACAGATTTTATTTGAATAAAGCTCTATTTGTCTTTCAATGGAAATGCCCCTCCCAAGATCACCAATAGACTCAAAATTAATGAGCACAGGCATAATCACCTATTAACATTTCCGAGACCCAGAAATAGCCTTTACAAAACAAGCTTTTTATATTCGAGTGGCGATTTATGGCACAACCTCCCAAAACGTTTAGAATTCATTAAAAACCAAACAGTTGAAGACTCAGATGTAAAAAATGTCTAAGAATATACTTATAAACCCAATCAGCCATGTCTAGATTGCATGCATAAGCAATTTCTGCATCCCTGAAATAATTTCACTGTGATTTAGTGTGATTAAAAATATTACACTTTGCATGCCCTGTATGTATGTGGAGGGTGGGGGGAGGGAGAGAAAAAGGTATATTTATTTCTCTATTTTAATGTTTATAGAAGCCTAGAAAGTGATTTTTATAAGCACGTGTATAATTTGAAAATTTAAAAACAATGGAAAGGAGAAAACAAATGATTGACCTGATGGCTAGATATTGTGACTTTGTTCATGTGTTGTCTCTTGTCCAGTTCAATAGGTTTTACCATGAATGTAGCTTATTTCATTGCTATTGGTGATTGGATTAATAGCATGATCATAGTTATATTTTGGGGGTTTCATTGTTTAGTTGGTTATGTCCTTGTGATGTTTGATGTAGTGTATGTTTTTCTATTTGGTTTTGTAATTTTTTCTAGCATTATTTTTCTGTTTACTGCTTGCTTTTTCCCCTTCCTCCATGATACCCCCGTCCTGTGCATTCCATCGGGTTTTTGTTATTGTTGTGTTGTTGCTCTGAGCGGTAATCTGTGATCATCATGATAATTATTGTATCATTGGTATAATTAGCATTATTACTGGTTTATTCCTATGATATTTTTGTTCCTTTTATTATTATCGTGTGGATGCATTACTGTTAAGAAATACTACTTTAAGAGTATTTTTTTTTAATTTCTATTTTATACTACTTTATATCACAGCATATTTATTTGCGTGAAATTCGGGCTGCTCTTCCCGGTGAGAGCGCGTCGCCACAAGTGCAGCGCCTACCCATTTTTTTTTCTTCAGGAATGGTGTCTAAACACGACATCTGTGTGCATGCTGGATTCTTTTTAATAATTTTGTCATATGTTTCTACCGGCACACGATGGCCTGGTCTTCCGAAAGGCGGAACGGGGTTTTTACGTGTGCGCAAGATGTCCTGCGTGCGTTCGCACAAGGGGCCTCGGTTTCTAGTCTCATCCGAATGACTTTGACATTCAGTTCAATTTTTTCGTCAAACTGGGAAGAAAGGGCAAGGCTGGGTACGAACCCAGAACCTCATGGTTTACTTGTTGGCAGGCGAACGTCTCACCCATCCTGCCACCTTCCTTCCTAAGGTAAGTAAGGGTGCATAAACAATGGAGGAGGGATGTCATTGCTGACAGTTTGTCAATGCTAATGGCAATGAATGCCAAGTGCTTTTTGATGTTTTGTTCCTGGTTTCTTTGTTGGCGTTTGTTTCTGTTGGTGTTGTTTTTAGTCAGTTCTGTTATAAAACACACATGTGAAGGAATAGGTGATATTAAAACCTGACATAAATTGTTTGTTTGACATTTTATGATATTTTAAAGTTCTGAAAACAAATTCTAAAGGTATGCCTCGCGTGCAAGCGTGCGTGCTTGTATACGTGCTCACAGGCGCGCGTGTGTGTGCGAGTGCATGTTTGTGTGTCTGTGTGTGAATGTGTGAATGTGTATGTGTGTGAGTTTTGAGTGTATCCTTTATTGCTTGTTTGTTTTCTTATGGGTACTAATTATTGGTAAATGTTGTAATTTTGTTGTAGGTAGATATTATTGATTAAATGATTTTTGTCCCTAGATAGATATTTCATGAAAAACCCAAATCCTTGCTTATTATGTGTACCATCTAGAAATAAAAATTGATCTTCACTGAATTCACACAGCAACAACAACAATGACAGCGCGCGCGCGCGCACACACACACACACACACACACACACAACACACACCACACACACACACACACACACACACACACACACACATACACACACACACACACACACACACACATACACACACACACACACACACACACACACACAACACAAACACACACATCAAAACACACCCATGAATACACACACACACACACACACACACACACACACACACACACACACACAACACACACACACACACACACACACACACACACACCACGACTAAAACAATTCTCTAACGCCGTTTTAGTGTGGGCAGCAATTAAAGGATCATGTTCTACTGTGGAAGGTTTCTCCGAATCGCGGAGCCATATTCCTAGTAATTCTCTGGGCCTTGAAAATACAGGTTACTGT
>CM060340.1:44537006-44539506 GCA_030674155.1 Stramonita haemastoma
AGCTATAGTGCTACAAAGACTCTTTATTCTTCTTGTTCTTCCTGTTCATTTTATTCTTCCTCCTCTTGTTCTTTCTGGTCTACCTCTTTTTATTTTTCTTGTTGTTCCTTTTCTTCTCCTTCTTCTTTTTGTTCCTGTTCTTGTTCTCTTTGTTATTCTTGTTCTTGTGCTTGTTCTTCTTCTCAATATATTAATAATAACAATACTACTGCTACTAAGTATTATTATTATTAACACCATCATTATCTTTATTATTATTACGACTACTACTATCGTCTTACCTCACCTGCTCTCTACCTTTAAAGCAGAGGTCACAACCCAAAGTTTCTTTTCACGCATTAGACCTATGTGATGATCATGCACAGCATAGAGAAGCAAGAGCCTAGTGGTTAGAACCCTAACCTCACAATATGATGGCGAAGGTTCCAGCTACCACTGAGATGCTGTTCCGGTGTCTATCATTTGAAAAATGACTTATCAAAGATTCAAGTTAAAAAACAGAAATTTAAATGAACATAAATTCTAGGGAATACTGTCTTTCAGTGGCAGTATTGTAGGCATATCTGAGTAAGAACCATGCCTTTGGCCTGACCTGACTCGAGTTTCGGCTCCTGGTTGAGCCCTCATCAGAGATCCTGACGGTGATTGAAACTCCACCTGTTGTGTTACCTTACAGCAAGACACATTTCAGAATTTAAAAGTGTCAATTGCATTCAAAGGAATATTTTATATTCCTGTGGCCTTTTGAAGCTGCCCTTAAAAGACAATGATAAAAAGTGAAAGAAAATTTGCTTAGAATATATATTGGAAAAAAATGAATAAGACAAAATAAGCGCCTAGTGAATCTTTGTGCCTTAAGTTTGGGGATCCTATTAAAGGATGCAAGGGAGGTCATAAAGTTTGTACCCAGCCAAGCGGTCAGTCTTAGCTGGATAATAACCCAAACATTGCAATACACTTTAAGTGCAGCACAGGCAAGAGAAGTTGGGAAAAATATAAATGGCCTACACTTGGATCTACTAGAGATGCAATTCCCACTTGACCACAAAGTAGTATTGATTTGATTTATTCTTTTATATCCAGGATAATGGAATAAGCACCCTTGTGGTTTTTTTTTATCCAGTCCCCGTGTGTATGCAGTTTTGTATATGTCATCTGTTCCCACCGGCGCACGATGGCCTACTCTTAAGAAAAGCGGAACAGGATTTAACGTGTGCGCAAGATGTTCTGCGTGCGTTCGCAAACGGGGAAAAAGTAGTGAGGAAAGACAAGTGCAGGTACCAATTTCTCAATCATTTTGAAAATGACATCAGAAATTCAAAAAAAAAAAAAAATGAACATAAATTCTAGGGAATAATGTCTTTCAGTGGCAGCACTGTGTAGCTGACACTCGAAGCTCTAGCCAAAAAGATAAGCCCCCCCCCCCCTCCCTCCCAAAAAAAAAACGAAAAAAAACCCAAGGGAAACACACACACACACACACACACACACACACACACATACATACACACACACACACACACACACACACACACACACACACACACACACACACACACACACACACACACACACACACACACGTGACTTTGTCCCTCTGTCCTTGACTCACCTACGCCTCAGAAAGCTCAGTACGTTTTGAGGTGTGGCGTAAGACTTTAGCCCAGGCGTACACTGCAGTGTTATTATGCCTGCAAGCATTATTATGTCTAGACTGTCGTTATCCTTGACAACCTCCTATCCTTTCCAACTGCATCGCTATAAAAGGGGGAAAGGGAGAAAAACACACACACACAAATACCCAACCTTTATCATCTGTTGTCGGGATATGGCCGTATGTCGCTTGTCTCTATAACGAAGCACTTGAAAATGGCCACACACGCCAGCCATGCATCTGTGTGTGCACAAGTTGACCCTCTGACAGCCAGCCCCAAAGAGGAAGGGAGGGAGACAGGTGGTGCATGGTCTGGGGGACCTTCCAGGGGTTCAGCTAGGGAACGTCCAACACCAATAGCAACAATTTGATCGTGTTCATGAGAATTTTGGATTGGAAAAGTGTAGTTGCGGGGTGAGGTGGGGTGGGGTGAAGAAAAAGGAGGGGTGGGGGTGTGAAGCCAGCATACGAATGTATTTTTCTGTTCAAAACAAGAGGTTAAAGTAAACTAAAGAATTTGAAAGCGTGTCAAGTCAAGTCAAGTCAAACTTTTATTTCCAGATGGTACATTGAGTAAGCAGTGCAATTGCTTTTTTATCAAGCCATCCATGTGTGTGTGTGTGTGTGTGTGTGTGTGTGTGTGTGTGTGTGTGTGTGTGTGTGTGTGTGTGTGTGTGTGTGTGTGTGTGTGTGAGAGAGAGTGTGTGTTTGTGTTTAGGTGAAGAGGAGAACCGATATTGCAACACACACACATACACACACATACAAAGAGACGCACACGCACGCGTGTGCGCGCACATATATACACACACGCGCATGCACACGTAATCGCATACACACACGCGC
>CM060340.1:44547006-44549506 GCA_030674155.1 Stramonita haemastoma
ATTACCCCTCTCTTGCAATCTCTCCACTGGCTGCCCGTACCACATAGAGTAATCTACAAGATCAATACCCTCTGTTACAAATGTCTCCACAAAACTGCACCCGCCTACCTCTGTGATTGTCTTCAATTGTACACACCTTCTCGCTCCCTCTGCTCGGCCGCAGATACTTTGTCCTTAAGAATACCCAGATTCAACCTATCTACCGTTGGCCGCCGCTCTTTCTCTGTTTCTGGTCCATTGATCTGGAACGACCTCCCTCTCTCCCTCCGGCAAAAGTCTACTTATGACACTTTTAAATCCAACCTCAAGACACACTTATTTCAAACCTAAGATTTTTCCTTCTGTTTCCATCTCTTGTCTGTCCCCGCCTTCGACATCTACCTGCCAAAGTGTATAGCCTTTGTGTGTGTGTGTGGGCGCTCTCCTCTCTCTCTCTCTCTCTCTCTCTCTCTCTCTCTCTCTCTCCTCTCCTCTCTCTCTCTCTCTCTCTCTCTCTCTCTCTCTCTCTCTCTCTCTCTCTCTCTCTCTCTCTCTCTCTCCTCTCTCTCTCTCTCTCTCTCTCTCTCTCTCTCTCTCTCTCTCTCTCTCCTCTCTCTCTCTCTCTCTCTCTCTCTCTCCCCTCTCTCTCTCTCCTCTCTCTCTCTCTCTCTCTTCTCTCTCAGGGGACGGATAGCCTAGTGGTCTGAACATTGCGCTGGCAATTTGATGAGCCGGGTTCGATTCCGGTCGAGGAGATTTTTCTCCTGGATTTGACATCAGTGCTGACTCCAGTCTCCCCAAAAGTCCTTCGGATGAGACTTTAAACCGAGGCCCCGTGTGTGAATGCACGCAGAACATCTCGCGCACACGTTAAATCCTGTTCCGCTTTTCGTAAGAGTAGGCCATCGTGTGCTGGTGGGAACAGATGACAGTTACAAAACTGCATACACACGGGACTGGCTGAAAAAAGCACAAGAGTGCTTATTCCATTATCCTCGATATAAAAGAATAAATCAAATCAAATCAAATCTCTCTCACTCTCGCTCTCTCTCATTTCTCTGGCTTCTAGACAGCCGAAGCTGAAGCTGAGGTTCCAAACGACATGATCATTACTGTCAGGTGTGTTTAAAGTTTGTCAGTTTGTCTTTTGCTTGATAGTTGGCTTGCACCCATGGGTGAAACACAAAAATATGGTATGTTTATTCCCTACATGTCGTTGGTGTTGTTGTTGTTGTTTTTGTTGTTACACATTCCACAGTTTTCCAACCTAGGGTCAGCAAAATATCTGCACTCTGATCTGACGAACAGATCACATCTGGGGATGTCTGTGAGGTAAAAGCCGAACACTGGAAGGAAGAGAGAGACCTTTGTGAGTTCCCCCCTTGGAAATACCTCACCATTTCAGCAGCTGCGTTCCATGTTCAGAGAATTTGTTTTCCCATACAAAGGAGAGAGTTGGTTGTAATGCTATGAGTTGAAGACAATCTCAACATAACCTGGCAAAGCATAATAGTTTCATGCAGGCCTTGGCACTCGAATCAGCTTATATAAGAAACGAATAAACCATTTATCCTGAGCTAATGATCGTGATTAATATCTTGCTTGTTCACAGACTTAGAAAGAGATTATAGTTTGACACTATAGCAGATTTTTTTTCTTTTGTTGTTGTTATTGTTTCGTGGGGTTTGCGGTTTATTTTCATTTTTTGGTGGGGGGGGGGTGGGGGGGGGGGGGGGAGGGGTTTGTTGATGGTGGTGTTTTAGAAGATGATTGGTTTCTTTGCCTGGTTGGATTCTTTAATTGTTGGGCTTTGTTTTTTTAAATAGAAAATTCAATGTTTCCGAAAAGCTGTGGAAAGTATGCCAAGGAAGCGAGGCAGCAGAACATCTAGTGTATTGCTAATGAGCAAGAAGGTAATCACCGTTATAGAGGTAGTGCAGTGCTGGTGAACAATGGGTTTATCAACTTTATACAGGTAGTGCAGTGCTGGTGAACAATGGGTTTTCAACTTTATACAGGTAGTGCAGTGCTGGTGAACAATGGGTTTTTCAACTTTATACAGGTAGTGCAGTGCTGGTGAACAATGGGTTTATCAACTTTATACAGGTAATGCAGTGCTGGTGAACAATGGGTTTATCAACTTTATACAGGTAGTGCAGTGCTGGTGAACAATGGGTTTATCAACTTTATACAGGTAGTGCAGTGCTGGTGAACAATGGGTTTATCAACTTTATACAGGTAGTGCAGTGCTGGTGAACAATGGGTTTATCAACTTTATAGAGGTAGTGTAGTGCTGGTGAACAATGGGCTTATCAACTTTATAGAGGTAGTGCAGTGCTGGTGAACAATGGGTTTATCAACTTTATAGAGGTAGTGCAGTGCTGGTGAACAATGGTTTTATCAACTTTATAGAGGTAGTGTAGTGCTGGTGAACAATGAGGTTATCACCGTTATAAGAGCAGTGCAGTTCTGGTGAACAATGAGATTGTATGAAGAGGCAGTGATCACCGTTATAGAGGCA
>CM060340.1:44559506-44562006 GCA_030674155.1 Stramonita haemastoma
TATGTGTAAACAGAAGGTTGAGAAATCTGTGGAGAAGATGGCGAAAACATAATTATGTGTAAACAGAAGGTTTAGACATCTGTGAAGAAGATGGCGAAAACATAATTATGTGTAAACAGAAGGTTTAGACATCTGTGAAGAAGATGGCGAAAACATAATTATGTGTAAACAGAAGGTTTAGAACATCTGTGAAGAAGATGGCGAAAACATAATCATGTGTAAACAGAAGGTTTAGACATCTGTGAAGAAGATGGCGAAAACATAATCATGTGTAAACAGAAGGTTTAGACATCTGTGAAGAAGATGGCGAAAACATAATTATGTGTAAACAGAAGGTTTAGACATCTGTGAAGAAGATGGCGACATCATAATTATGTGTAAACAGAAGGTTGAGAAATCTGTAAGCGAGAAATGTAGTATAACAGCTGATTTTCTGACTGGTCTGTATCCTGCCTTCTTTGGAAAAAAATCTCACGGGTCTAATGATGATGGGTTCATCTTCAAAGTAGTAAACCGTGGGTTTAGTCCCCTCTACAATGACACCCCCCTGCCTACCCCCCCCCCCCACCTGCCCCCCACTGATTCACAGAGGGGGTCTGGGCACTAGTCTCAAATTCCATGATGACCTGAAGTTATGGTGAAAGAAAGAGTCATGAAAACACCGGCCGGCAGGAGAGTTGTTTCAGTCACGTTTATTTGTGGTGGACAACCTTATCTCACAAAGGTCAAGTTGATGTGGGCTAAAAAGCTTTATCCGTTTCTGATGGAGATTTCAACATGTAGAGCCATTGCATGATTTTGGTAACGCCTCACATTGTTAAGCTGGGAAACGCCCAACTGAGCGGCTGCAGGAGAAAGCAACAACATCATCAAAACCAGCAACATCAACAACAACAACAACAAAGGAAGATATATGCAAAATTACAAAAGAAAAAAAGAAGTGGGTCTGTATTGAGGCGGTGTCCTCTTGTGTCTCTGTGTCCTCTGTATGTCTCTGTGTTTGTGCCTCTGTGTCCTTGTGGCTCTTGTGTCTGGTGTCCTGTGTGTCCTGTGCCTGTGTGTCCTCTGTGTGTCCTCTGTGTGTCCATCTGTGTGTCCTCTGTGTGTCTCTGTGTGTCCTCTGTTGTCCTCTGTGTGTGTCCTCTGTGTGTGTCCTCTGTGTGTCCTCTGTGTGTCCTCTGTGTGTCTCTGTGTGTCATCTGTGTGTCATCTGTGTGTCCTCTGTATGTCCTCTGTGTGTCCTCTGTGTCTCGTGCCTCTTGTGTGTCCTCTGTGTGTGTCCTCTGTGTGTTGTCCTCTGTGTGTGTCCTCTGTGTGTCCTCTGTGTGTCCTCTGGTGTCCTCTGTGTTGTGTGTCCTCTGCGTGTCCTCTGTGTGTCCTCTGTGTGTCCTCTGTGTGTCCTCTGTGTGTCCTCTGTATGTCCTCTGTGTGTCCTCTGTGTCCTCTGTGTGTCCTCTGTGTGTCCTCTGTGTGTCCTCTGTGTGTCCTCTGTGTGCTCCTCTGGTGTCCTTGTGTGTCCTCTGTGTGTCCTTCTGTGTCCTTGTGTGTCCTCGTGTGTGTGTCCTCTGTGTGTGTCCTCTGTGTGTCCTCTGTGTGTCCTCTGTGTGTCCTCTGTGTGTCCTATGTGTCCTCTGCGTGTCCTCTGCGTGTCCTCTGTGTGTCCTCTGTGTGTCTTCTGTGTCCTCTGTGTGTTCCTCTGTGTGTGTCCTCTGTGTGTGTCCTCTCTGTGTGTCCTCTGTGTGTCCTCTGTGTGTCATCTGTGTCCTCTGTGTGTCCTCTGTGTGTCCTCTGTGTGTCTATGTGTTGTCCTCTGTGTGTGTCCTCTGTGTGTGTCCTCTGTGTGTGTCCTCTGTGTGTGTCCTCTGTGTGTCTTCTGTGTGTCCTCTGTGTGTGTCCTCTGTTGTCCTCTGTGTGTCCTCTGTGTCCTCTGCATTGAGGCTGTGACCTCTGCATTGAGGCTGTGTCCTCTGTGTCCTCTGCATTGAGGCTGTGACCTCTGCATTGAGGCTGTGACCTCTGCATTGAGGCTGTGACCTCTGCATTGAGGCTTAGCTGACTTTTACGCACAAAAAGTCAATCAGAGGATGTGTATTCAATGCAGTACAAAGCCATGCAATGCAATTCTATACAAAAGCGTGCAAGACAATACAAGACAGAGCACTACGATGCAGTGCAGATCAGCACAAAACAAATGAACTCAATGCAGAGAAATGCACTGAAATGCAGCCCCACACAAAACAATATAATGCAATACATCACAATGCAATGCAATACGAAGCAACGCAAAACAATGTAAAGACTTAATAATGCAATACAACACAGTGTAATGCGATAAAAATAACGTAAAGCATCGCATGGAACCGCACGATTATGATGCAAACTAGCAAAACACAGCAAAACACACCACAGGATATCGTAATACATAACAATGCAATGCAATACCATACAACAATGCAATGCAATACCATACAATACCATACTATGCCATACAACGCAATAC
>CM060340.1:44569506-44572006 GCA_030674155.1 Stramonita haemastoma
ACACATACGCAAACAAATCACACACACACACACACACACACACACACACACACACACACACACAACACACACACACACACACACACACACACACAAAACACACACACACACACTTTTCCAAGGCGAGGCCTGTCCGTTGTACACACACACACACACACACACACACACACACACACACACACCACACACACACACACACACACACACACACACACACACACACACACACACACACACACACACACACACACACACACACACACACACACGCACGCAGTTTGTTAGAACTGCATTTCCCGTTTTCGCTTACTGTAGTTCAATAGGTTAGTGACAAAAAGGTGTTTTTTTGTTGTTGTTTTTTTATTTACTTAGCAAGTATTGACTCCCTGAAATTCTTTATCCCATACATTGCCAACCACACCCTCTTTTTCTGACACTCATACACCCACCTACTCCTCCCCCCTCCCGTCTAATATCACATTGTGAAAAGACGTTAAATGAATTTGAACACACACACACACACACACACACACACACACACACCACACACACACACACACACACACACACACACACACACACACACACACACACACACACACACCACGGGTACGGATAGCCTAGTAGTCAGAACATTGCGTTGGCAATTTGACGACCCGGGTTCGAGTCCGGTCGAGGAGGTTTTTCTCCTGGAGTTAAAATCAGTGCCGACTCCACTCTCCCCAAAAGTCCTTCGGATGAGACTTTAAACCGAGGCCCCATGTGCGAACGCACGCAAAGCATCTTGCGCACACGTTAAAACCTGTTTCGCTTTTCGTAAGCGTAGGCCATCGTGTGCCGGTGGGGACAGATGACAATATTTACAAAACTGCATACACACGGGGACCGGATGAAAAAAAGCACACGATTGCTTATTCTGTTAACCTCGATATAAAAGAATAGATAAAAAATAAAAATAAAAAACACGGCTATTGCAGATAAAAAATCAGTACTGGATATCCCAACAAGCATGTGTTTTAACTTAATGGGTTTTAATTATCGCCTCTGTAACTGGAACACCCTCGTTCAACAAATTATACAGCACATTAGTATATCTCTAAGAAAAGTTGGAACGCTATCGCTCTACAAAGTATAAAAGCAGCTTAGTGTATCTGTAGGAAAACTTGGAACACTCTCGTTCTACAAGGCATAAAAGGAGATTAGTATGTAGTTAAAAAAATCTAACTGATAAATTCTTGAAAAGAACTTCTTTCTCTGAACAGTTTGCAAATAGAAGAGGTTAAATAATTAGCCCATTTTCAATTAAAGTTTTTTTTTGTCTTTCTTTCTGTCTGTCAATCTTTCTTTCTTTAATTAGTTCTTTCTTTACTTTGTTCCTTTAATTTTCTTTCTCTGATTTTGCTGTCTTCTTTCTTTTTTTCGTTTCTTTCTGTTCTTTTTTTCATGTTTTCTGTCTTTTTCTTCATTCTTCGAGGTTTTTTTTTTCTTTACTTCTCTCTTTCTTTTTTCCTTCCTTTCTTTCTTTCTTTCTTTCTCTTTCTTTCTTTCTTTCTTTCTTTCTTTCTTCTTTCTTTCTTTCTTTCTTTCTTTCCTTTCTTTCCTTTCTTCCTTTTTTCTTTCTTTCGTTTATCTTTTTTTTGTCTGTATGTCTGTTTGTCTGTCTGTCTGTCTTCCTGTTTGTCTGTCTGTCTGTCTTTCTTTTATATCTGCCTTTTTGTTTTCTTTCCTTTTTACTTCTTTCTCTCTGTCTGTCTGTCTGCCTTTCTATCTTTCTTTCTGCTTTTCTTTCCTTGTTCCTTATTTTCTTTCTTTCTGTCTGTCTGTCTGTCTGTCTGTCTGTCTGTCTGTCTGTCTCGCTGGCTGGCTGGCTGGCTCTCTGTCTTTCTTTCTGCCTTTCTTTCTTTCTTATTTTCTTTTTTTTCGTTTTCTTTCTTACTTTCTTTCTTTATCTGTCTCTCTTCTAATTTTTCTTGTTCGTTTTTGTTCTCTCATTCTGCCTTTCACTCTTCTTTCTTTCTTTTTTCTGTGATAAACCTGCGATACAACGACCCCGCTAGATGTATGGTAGGATTAAAAGCAGGCCTGCTAAACCTGTGTCACATTGTTATTACTATACCATATTATACATGTTTCTATACTGAGGCATGCTAAACCTGTGTCACATCGTTATTACTATACCATATTATACATGTTCTATACCTGTGCCACATCGTTATTACTATACCATATTATACATGTTTCTATACTGAGGCATGCTAAACCTGTGTCACATTGTTATTACTATACCATATTATACATGTTCTATACCTGTGCCACATCGTTATTACTATACCATATTATACATGTTTCTATACTGAGGCATGCTATACCTGTGTCACACCGTTATTACTATACCACATCATATATGTTTCTATACCTGTGTCACACCGTTATTACTATACCATATCATACATGTTTCTATACTGAGCAGGGGGGGGAGGGGGGACTGTTTGATCTAGTA
>CM060340.1:44589782-44597282 GCA_030674155.1 Stramonita haemastoma
TGTGTGTGTGTGTGTATGTGTGTGTGTGTGTGTGTGTGTGTGTGTGTGTGTGTGTGTGTGTGTGTGTGGTGTGTGTGTTGTTGTTTGGCTGTCTGTCGGCCTTGTCAGTCTTTCTGTTTTTTTATGTCTCTTCTGGCCTTACTCTCTCTACTTCTGTCTGCATATACCTCACTCTCTCTCTCTCTCTCTGTCTCTCTCTCTGTGTCTCTCTCTCTGTGTGTCTCGTCTCTCTGTGTCTGTTTTCTCTGTGTCTGTGTCTCTGTCTCTCTTTCTTGTCTGTCTGTCTGTCTGTCTGTCTGTCTGTCTTCTTCTGTCTGTCTGTCTTCTGCTCTGTCTGTCTTCTGTCTCTTCTCTCTCTCTCTCTCTCTCTCTCTCTCTCTCTCCTCTCTCTCTCTCTCTCTCTCTCTGCTCTCTCTCTCTCTTCTCTCTCTCTCTCTCTCTCTCTCTCTCTCTCTTCCTCTCTCTCTTCTATCTTCTCTTCTTTCTCCTTCTCTTCCTCTCTCTATCTCTTTAAGTGGGTCTCTCTTCTCTTTCTCTTCTTTCTCCTTCTCTCTTCTTCTCTTTTCTCTTTCTTCAGACGGTGATGGTGTTCTTCTTTTCCTTTCTTTCCTTCCTTTCTTCCTTTCTTTTTTCTTTTTTAGAGGGAGTGGTGTTTTTCTTTCTTTATTTATTTACTTCCTTCCCTTTTTATTCTCTTTTCTTTTTTCTTTCTTCAGACGGTGGTGGTGTTCTTTCTTATTACCGGTTGCTTTCCTTTTCTTTCCTTCGGTTTTCTTTTTTCTTCTTACAGACGGGGGTGGCTGTTCTTTCTCTATTTACAGACGGGGGTGGCTGTTCTTTCTCTATTTACAGACGGGGGTGGCTGTTCTTTCTTTCTCTATTTACAGACGGGGGTGGCTGTTCTTTCTCTATTTACAGACGGGGGTGGCTGTTCTTTTCTCTATTTACAGACGGGGGTGGCTGTTCTTTCTTTCTCTATTTACAGACGGGGGTGGCTGTTCTTTCTTCTATTTACAGACGGGGGTGGCTGTTCTTTCTTTCTCTATTTACAGACGGGGGTGGCTGTTCTTTCTTTCTCTATTTACAGACGGGGGTGGCTGTTCTTCTTTCTCTATTTACAGACGGGGGTGGTGCTTTCTTTCTCTATTTACAGACGGGGGTGGCTGTTCTTTCTCTATTTACAGACGGGGGTGGCTGTTCTTTCTTCTCTATTTACAGACGGGGGTGGCTGTTCTTTCTCTATTTACAGACGGGGGTGGCTGTTCTTTCTTTCTCTATTTACAGACGGGGGTGGCTGTTCTTTCTTTTCTATTTACAGACGGGGGTGGCTGTTCTTTCTTTCTCTATTTACAGACGGGGGTGGCTGTTCTTTCTTTCTCTATTTACAGACGGGGGTGGCTGTTCTTTCTTTCTCTATTTACAGACGGGGGTGGCTGTTCTTTCTTTCTCTATTTACAGACGGGGGTGGCTGTTCTTTCTTTCTCTATTTACAGACGGGGGTGGCTGTTCTTTCTTTCTCTATTTACAGACGGGGGTGGCTGTTCTTTCTTTCTCTATTTACAGACGGGGGTGGCTGTTCTTTCTTTCTCTATTTACAGACGGGGGTGGCTGTTCTTTCTCTATTTACAGACGGGGGTGACTGTTCTTTCTTTCTCTATTCACAGACGGGGGTGGCTGTTCTTTCTTTCTCTATTTACAGACGGGGGTGGCTGTTCTTTCTTTCTCTATTTACAGACGGGGGTGGCTGTTCTTTCTTTCTCTATTTACAGACGGGGGTGTGGCTGTTCTTTCTTTCTCTATTTACAGACGGGGGTGGACTGTTCTTTCTCTATTTACAGACGGGGGTGACTGTTCTTTCTCTATTTACAGACGGGGGTGGCTGTTCTTTCTCTATTTACAGACGGGGGTGGCTGTTCTTTCTTTCTCTATTTACAGACGGGGGTGGCTGTTCTTTCTTTCTCTATTTACAGACGGGGGTGGCTGTTCTTCTTTCTCTATTTACAGACGGGGGTGGCTGTTCTTTCTCTATTTACAGACGGGGGTGACTGTTCTTTCTTTCTCTATTTACAGACGGGGGTGGCTGTTCTTTCTTTCTCTATTTACAGACGGGGGTGGCTGTTCTTTCTTTCTCTATTTACAGACGGGGGTGGCTGTTCTTTCTTTCTCTATTTACAGACGGGGGTGGCTGTTCTTTCTTTCTCTATTTACAGACGGGGGTGGCTGTTCTTTCTTTCTCTATTTACAGACGGGGGTGACTGTTCTTTCTTTCTCTATTTACAGACGGGGGTGGCTGTTCTTTCTTTCTCTATTTACAGACGGGGGTGGCTGTTCTTTCTTTCTCTATTTACAGACGGGGGTGGCTGTTCTTTCTCTATTTACAGACGGGGGTGGCTGTTCTTTCTCTATTTACAGACGGGGGTGGCTGTTCTTTCTTTCTCTATTTACAGACGGGGGTGACTGTTCTTTCTTTCTCTCATTTCAGACGGGGGTGGCTGTTTTTCTGGCAGCACTCCTTCCGCACGTTCTTGCCAAGAGAGGTCACAGACACTGTCGAAGGACTAGTCCTCAGCCCATATTGCCGGATCCCGGCCTACTGCTGATCCCCGCGGTGAGGAAGAAGATGGAGCGGATGGGCATGATCTACCGGGACACCCACCCCGACCATCGATGGACCGTGCAGAGGATAGATCACAGTAGGTGTGTTTTTTCCCCTTTTCTGGAGAGCTTTTTCTCTCTCTCTGTCTCTTTAAGACTGGGGGAGGGAGGGAGGGATGGAGGGAGGGAACGAGAGAGAGAGAGAGAGAGAGAGGAGAGAGAGAGAGAGAGAGAGAGAGAGAGAGAGAGAGAGAGAGAGAGAGAGAGGAGAGGAGAAGAGAGAGAGAGGAGAGAGAGAGAGAGAGAGGAGAGAGAGAGAGAGATTATACACCATCCACAGAGAGACATACAGACACAAATACTCTGTATCCGCATTCCATTTCCTCTCTCTCTGCCACCACGTGAACCAGTCCAGCTAACTCAGCTGAAGAAAAAAAAGAATCCATTTTACATTTGCAACACCAAAAATTGATTTGACTTTGACACGTTTAAACATAATATCAGCATGTATGTCTTCTCCGTGATTTTTTTTTACTTTGGCAACTCAAGAAGATTTTCGTGTTTGTTGTATTGCTTCTCTAAAGGTTTCTTTTTCGGAGATATTTTTTGAATGCTGTTAAGATCTAAGCATAACAGAAGATTTGTAACCCGAACATGACAGCGTATAAGTATTTCAGCTACTCTTTTCTTTTCATTCAACAGTGTGCAAGTTTGTTCAATGTCTTTTTTTTTTGGGGGGGGGCTTTCCTTTAAAAGAGTTCCGAGGTTCACCAAGACTGAGAGTTTGCATATGTAACCGTTTTATCTGCCACTACGATAGTGGTGTTTTGACTTGGGGAATAGAACTGTCTTTTCAAAAGTGTGCGAACGACCATTTTATCAATGTAATAATGGAGATTTGAACACAAAGAAAGACAATATGCAATCTTTGTAATATGGGGCTTTGAACACAAATAAAGACAATATGCAATCTTTGTAATATGGAGCTTTGAATACAAATAAAGGCAATATGCAATCTTTGTAATATGGGGCTTCGAACACAAAGAAAGACAATATGCAATCTTTGTAATATGAAGCTTTGAATACAAAGGAAGACCATGTAAAATCTTTGCAGTCTACTTCCATGTGAAAAATTGTCTTTCAAGTGCTCTACACGACAGAAAAAACACACATTGCCATTTACATTTTCCATAGAGCTCCTTCAACATGTTGACATATTTCCAACTACCGGCTTTCATTCAGCCCAGAACTTTTCTATCACGGTACATTGCAGAACCTGCAATCACTTATTCATGAACCTACGTAGACTTAAGTAAGCATGATCGGTGGATCAGTGGTCTAAAGGTCACGCACCTGCCTAGAAAGCGAAAAGTCCGGGTCAGAGTGTGCGGCGGTTTGAATCCCGTTTGGGCTCAAAATTTTTCTCCCATCCATTAGACCATGAGCGGCGGTCTGGGTGCTAGTCTTTCGGATGAGACGATAAGCCGAGGCCCTGTGTGTTACACATCATTATTTCCCCAACCTAGGTTTAAGCAGCATTGAGTGTGGTTACCAAGTGGATGGGTGACCGTTTGCGCGCCTTGGCTTCAGTACAGTCCGCCAGTTCACCCACCTGTAAATGAGTACCTGCCCTCTTTAGGCGCAGGGAAGGTAAAGCAGCGAGGGAGAGGAGAAGGGCGCCGCCCTCCATTTGCTGGCTGCTGGAGAAGCTGAGGTCTCATGTGCCTCGCTCCCCTATGTCACATAGGTTATGGGTCACCTCTACCTTTTTTAAGAGTCATTGTGTGTACTTGTTCACCACCAGTACGGACATGACATTGTAAGGAAAAAATAACGTAGAGAGTGACATTACAGACACTCTTTTATTTTTTCTTGTAATAAAACCTTAACCTTTCGTGAACGACCAGTTTCTTATCAAAATTATATTGTTTATGAATGAAATTGTTGGGGTCAGAATCGGGAAACATTTATTTGTCCCACAAAACTTCGCAAAAATTCACTACAATATCATGTCTTGGAGCCTATCTCTAAAACTCAACGAAACGCAACATTAACAACAACAAAACAACAACAGCAAATTAACCCCTTTCCTCATAAAAGAATAGACATCCATAAAACAAAAGCAGCCTAGGCAAAAGAAACCCTAGTCAGTCGCTAATGAAATCCCCTTCACCCTGCCAAACTGTATAGCCTTTATAAGGTGTTGTGTGTGTGTGTATGTGTGTGTGTACGCGCGCGCGCGTGCGTGTATGTGTATGTGTGTATGTACATTCGCATTTGTTAAAACTATAAATTGTTATTGGTTGCCTGTGTGTTGTATAGGTCGAAGGCAAGCGCTTTGATTTGTTATTGCAAGATATAGCGCTATATAAATTCCATGTTTTAATATCATTAAGGTGGATCGGTGGTCTAGGTGGTCACGCGCCTTGCCTAGAAAGCAAAAAGTCCGGGTCGGAGTGTGCAGGGTTCGTACCCGTTTGGACCAAAACTTTTTCCCCATCCATTAGACCCTGAGTGGTGGTCTGGGCGCTAGTCTTTCGGATGAGACGATAAACCGAGGTCCCGTGTGTTACACATCACTATTTAGCGCACGTAAAAGAACCCACGGCAACAAGGGGGTTGTCCCTGGCAAAATTCTGTAGAAAGAAGCCACTCTGATAGGGAAACAAATACACTTGCATGCAGGAAAAAGAAAAAAAATGGGTAGGCGCTGCACATGTGGCGACGCGCTCTCCCCGGGGGGAGCAGCCCGAATTTCACGCGAGATCTGCGTGACATAAAGTGGTACAAAATACAAAAAAAAATACATTATTACACACACACGCACGCACGCACGCATACACACACACACACAAGCATGCTTGCGTGTTCTTGTTTGATGTTTATCACATCAGTAGATTTTTATGGTTTATACGCAATGAATTATATATGTATACACACAACACATATATATATGTATATATGTATATATAATATTTATATATAGATATATAAAATATATATTATAATATTATATATATATATTATTTTTATATTATATTTTATATTATATGTATAGTATATATATACCCTGACGATTTTCTTCCTAAAACCTCATCCTCTCGACTTTTCATTGCAGGCAAAGACTTCGACCCCTACTGTCAGGAGGTGGTTTACGCCACGGTGGTTTTGAACCGGCAGCCCACAGTGCAGTACCACCGCACGTGTGACAGTCACGAGGTGTTCACCGCGGACCCTCCCACCACGCTGTGCCAGACCTTTGAGCGAGGCAACCACACGGACACGTGCCAACCGCAGAGGGCCTACCGCCTGGTGACAGTGCAGGGAAGGCACAGATACCAGGAAACTTTCACCGGCTGTGTGTGTAGCTCCTCCAGACGATTGTCAAACTGAGGAGAGAAGGGAGGAGAGGGAGGTGTTGTGTGATAGTCTTTGAAATGCTCCCCAAGGCGAAATGCGGCTACCTGAAGGGTGGGTTAATTCAACACGGTTGCATAAACAAAATCTCTCCACGGCTGATCTGCGGAGCTCTAGCCGAGGAACGTAAAAAAAAAATCGATTTGTTTGGTTCTTCTGTTGCAAAGGAGAAGTGTATCTCCCAGCAGTTTTGTGTTTCTACATCGTGGTAGTGGTGGGGGGGGGGGGGGGGGGGGTTAGAGTATGTGTTGCAGACTGGTGCTTCTGAAGAAAAACAAAAGAGGTTCAGTGATGCAGGGCTGACATATAAACGAGAAGCATGTCTCAAGACATCCACTGGTTGGAGATGGATTTTTTAGCAGTATTCTTCTTCTTTGTCGTTGTCGTCGAATGCTCACACAGATTCTATTGCTGTCTGCACAATCATGAGTGAAAATCCGTCGCGCTGCCGTTAAGCGCCTGACAAGTCAGGCCCCGCGTATTCCACTTCGGCATAGGAAAAAACTGTCACTTTTAATTCCTTTTTGGAAAATGAGGCAGGAAAATGAGGCAGGAAATGGGCGAATGAGGCAGAAATGGAGCATCAAGGAAAAAACTGTCACCTTTAATTCCTTTTTGGAAAATGAGGCAGGAAAATGAGGCAGGAAAATGGGGCAGGAAAATGAGGCAGGAAATGGGCATCAAGGAAAAAAACTGTCACCTTTAATTCCTTTTTGAAAATGGGAGAAATGGGCAGGAAAATGGGGCAGGAAAATGAGGCAGGAAAATGGAGCATCAAGGAAAAAACTGTCACCTTTAATTCCTTTTTGGAAAATGAGGCAGGAAAATGGGCAGGAAAATGAGGCAGGAAAATGGAGCATCAAGGAAAAAACTGTCACCTTTAATTCCTTTTTGGAAAATGAGGCAGAAAGAGGCAGGAAAATGAGGCAGAAATGAGGCAGGAAATGAGGCAGGAAAATGAGGCAGGAAATGGAGCATCAATGAAAAAAGACGAGAAGGGGGATGACAGGAAGAAAAGGGCAAGGCAGAGACAAAGAGAGTGATAGAAAAAATTCTAGTACAGATTGTCCAGAAGGTGGGGATGCTTTCTATACTGACAAGCTCCCTGCCTCCTCACCATGTGTTACCAGCACTGACTGTCCACGATAAAACAGGAAACTGACATGGACACAGAACACGTCCACAGGACCCAGATCAGAACATGACCATCATTGACAGGGACTTTTCCCCCTACAGAATGTTGACAATGAAAAACCTTTGTTGCCGTGTTTTAGGGTTGGGTTGTTTACTTTAAGTGTATGTGTTGAAATGTGGCTTGCACATGACAACTCGGTTTATTTTTCATCAAGAAAACACTAACACCCAGCCCTCCGCTTGAAGTCCTGTGGAGGGGAGAAAAGTTGGGGTTCAAACGGACATTTCAAACCTCGACTTCCTGTTTTTCAGGCATGCATGTTTCCACTGAGACCACGGATCCCCACACTGAAT